>JBBCBC010000005.1:12816051-13106893 GCA_037126765.1 Stenogyne calaminthoides | reverse complement strand
GAAGATTTTCCCATCCTTAGCATTGAGGCTAAACAAATGTAAAGGAAAAATCTCAACCCTAGTTAAACAGGCTCAACCTTACTTTGAATCGATCCGATTAAGTTTGTAGGTGAGTGTGGCTTCGGTAAACATCTAGCAATCGAGGAGGGTAAAGCGATCACGTGAGGTGATAAGTCCGTTTGGTGAGAACTTCGGTAAACATCTAAGCAATCGAAAGGGGAGGGTAAGTGTTGATCCGCTTAGGGTGATAAGTCCCGTTTGAGTGAGAACTACGATGTATCTGTTGGTTAAGTTGGTGCCTAGTGAAGGGAAAGAGTGGATGTAGGGCGAGTTGTCAGAACCTATAAAAATACGTGTCGTTGTTCTTATTTGCTTTCATATTAAGCATCATACATACTTTTAGCAGAAATACATATATGCATTCCATAAAAAAATTTTATGATCTCGCTTTCCATTTGAGATTTCACGAGTTTTTAAATAAGGGTTTACTCGGGACCAACAAATTGTTCAGATAAAGCGTTCATGGTGATGAGCGAAACACTTCTGGCATCTAAGGTCAGGACATATTAGTCGAAAAGGATCCAAGGTTGGTTGAAAGCGGTTATTGGAGTCTCTCCCGAGTTAGACGCGATTCGACACCGAATCATCTTTAGAGGTAAAATGACCAGAGGGCATTCGGAGACAAGAGGAATAGAGGCGAAGAAGTTTTAGAAATGGATTCACGCGAGGCGTGTATCAGTCGATGTCAACTAAAAGCGAGGAGGTTATGAGTATTTCTTGAGCTTTTGACGATGGTATTTACTTCGAGTGCGGTTATATTTTTCGTATGAAGCATAAATTTGAGACCTTTGAAATTCAAGAATTTAAGGCTCAAGCGAAGAATCATAAGGCATTATCAAGTCTCTGATCTCGATCATGGAAGCGAGTACCTCGGCGCGATGAGTTTTGAACTCTTTGTCGGATGGATGGTTGTATCCCGGTACTTGCTGGAACCACACTCCAACCAGCGGGGTTGCGGAAAGCGAAGAAAACAGAAACTCTTTTGGAAATGGTTGATCAATGATGAGTTATCTTGGATCTTCCCAAGTAGATTGGTTCACCATGCCTTAGGCAATGACTTCGTTACGGCTTTGTTGACATCGAATCGGTTCCCAAAACTCGAGAATTGTGGAATGAGGCGCCCAAGCCTAGTTTGAACACACATGAGAATTTGGGGTGTCCGGCTATGTGTTGGACAAGAGCCAAAAATTAGATCCTCGTCGAATTAAGGTTGTTTATAGGATGCAGGAGCATGGTGTATGTTACGTTGAATCAAGGTTGTAATAAGCACCCACTTTGGATTTTGGAAAGACTATATGAGCGAAAAAGACCCGTGAGGTTGTAAAATGATTTGAGGGGGCCAACCTGGTTGCAGTATGTGAGATGGCGTCTTAACCGACACCTTTCTGCTTAGGAACCTCGTGCGTAGTGGGAGGGTTGTGGGAACAACCGAGAGATTCATGGGGATAGGAGGGAGTCACGGACTTGATTCTGGACAAAGCAAATGGAACCCTTGGACATGTGGCGATCGAAGACAAAGGATCTTGATTCTTGTGACAACGATGACGAAAATGGGTTACATGTATCATAACAGTGTGGGGAGCTAGTCGAACCACTTAATGAGGTCAAACCATTAGTTGCAGAAGTGGGTGTATAAGAAAAAAAGACGGACGGAGGTGGAAACCTTCAAGGCAAGAGAACGTGGCGAAAGGTTATACTCGGAAAGAAGGATCATTTGAGGAAACCTTTGGCGCAACCAATGCTCAAGTCCATCTGAATTCTCTTGTCGATTCTTTATCATCTCGATTTTCATCGGCAAAATGGATGTCAAAGGCGGCTTTCCTTGCGGAAATCTTGATGAAGGAAATATACAACAACCCCGAGGCTTCATTGAAAGGGCGAACACACCTGGTTGTAAGCTCATGGGGAAGTCCATTCTACGGGACTCGAACAAGCGTCAGCTTGGAACCAATGTTTTGATCATGTTATAAAAGTCTTTATGGGTTTTGATCAAAACGAGTTAAAGTTGTTATTAAAAAAGCGATATCGGGCTGCGTGATATTCTTAGTACTATCGTAGGCGACATTACTCGGCGGAAGCTTGATAAGGTGTTATCGGGCGTAAGGGCATGGCTTTCCAAAGCGATTGTGATATGAAGGACTTAGGGAAGCGGGCACATCGGCGGGATCAAGATCACTTTCGATAGCAAAAAATGATGATAGTCTTGTATGAAGAAGCTTCATCCATGAACCTTTGTCTTGAAAGCGATTAAATCACGAGGATTCGAAAGGCTTACGTACCTTTAAGGCATGGAATCCATCTATCATCGAAATGTGCCTAAGACACAAAGGAGATAGATGACATGAAAAGGCATTCCCTTATGCTTAATTTGTGGAAGCCTTATTTTGCGTCTTTGTCGCGAGGCCAGGATACTATGCTTAGTTGGCATGGTGGCAATATCAAAAAAACCCGAAAAAAAGAACATTGGGCCCGATTAAAAACGATACGAAAATGAAAAAAAACTCGAGATAGAATATTGGTTTTATCGGTCAGATTAACTAATCCCATCGACTACGGACCTCGGTTTGAATCGGACTTAGATTCGAAAATCTACCTCACGGTAGTGTATTTTGCATGGGGAGGGCCATGACATGGAGAAAGTTAAGCAATGCATCATATTATTCTACCATGGAAGCCGAATATGTAGGCGCTTGCGGCGTGAAAAAGTGGTTTGGCTCAGAACTTTCTAGTGGACTTGGATGTAGTTCGAATTTGCCCGCAAATCACTATTTATTGTGACAATGCGGGAGGCGATTGCAAATTCAAGGAAAAAGCCCGCAAGGCCGGCAAACACATTGAAAATACCATCTTATCTAATCGTTAGGGAGATGAGATATAGAAATGGCAAAGATGGCGTCCGAAGACAACCTGGCAGATCCGTTCCTGAAAGTGCGCCTCCGAATACGATAGAAGGGCATGTGGAAGGAATGGGTGTCAGGCGTTTGTAATCTACTTTGGTATAAGTGGGAGACATTATTAGGTTGGTGACATTGTCATGTCGCGTGTTAAGAAGCCCCCACTGAGGGCATGTTTGTAGTATCTTCGGACTTTGGTATAAGTGGGAGATTGTTGGGATTATCTTGGAAAGTATGCTTTTTGCTGTATAATCAAAAGCTGAATTCGGTCTTATTCTTGAAATAAATTGTTTATCGCGATGCTTTAAATATCGCCAGATGTTACATATATTCTTTACTAAGCATTTCAATAAATAGTATGTGTTACATTGAAGTTAATTTAGAAATGCAGGATCTTAGAAGATTAATTAATAGTCCTTGTGACAAAAGTACACCATTCACGACCTAGATGAAATGAACAATCCATCCGTGAAGGTTGGAGATGTAAAACTCAGTTGGCTTGTCTGACAAGAGATTACTGGTACATATTTAGTCTTATTTGAATAGGACCCTCTGAGGGAGGACAAATTCTTGATGAACTAGGAAGAATTAGACCTCGATTGGTTACATTATTTAATCTTAGTCCCTTAAATGGGATCGGCGTGTGTTTAGTAATTGTTGCTTTGACATGTTATAGGTAGAGAATCAGCGAGATTCAATACTTTATATCTTAGGCAATATTGTGGTCACATGCGTTACTAAGATTTATCTGGAGAATACATTATTGCAAATCTGCTTGTTTGATTTGCCTTTATAGGAGGAGTTCATAAGTTTTATCATACCAAATCTTGCAAGTGAAACTAGTTTCGGTATGGATAATAATGTTGAACCGTTCTTTTCAGGATAAAAGATATTAATTAATGGAATGCTATTTAAATTAGTTTGAATTAATGTGGAGGCTCAGATAATCTTAACCTTTGGAAATAATAACCAGAGCCATATTAAGCGTAATATGAGTTAAAGATGGATAGTCTTGATATTGATGTGTGGTGGGATTAGTGTATTTGTGGACTTGAATAATGTTGTGACTCAATATTGATAATTCAAGATCGTTGGGAAGGTCAATCTTAATTCTCCTAAGGCCCTGGTAGCCCCAAGATAAAAATCGATAAGCGAAAAAAGTGTTTAAAAAATAAAATAAAATTTTATTCTTATTTTTCCAGAATTTTTTGGCATATGAATAAAAAAGGGAAAAGGTTTTCTTTTGAATTTTTGTTATGAATGAAGATATGTATTCTTGGAATACAAAAGATTATCTCATTAAATTCAAGAAATCTCCCAGCAGTTTATTCGTATGATAATTTCTGAAATTTTGAAAGAAAAAAGGAAAGAAAGATTTTCTTGATTTTTCTTGAAAAAGATATTATGGAAGATATGTATTCTTGCAATGCATGTATATCTCATAAATTCAAGAGAATCCAATCTTCAGAATCTTTATCCTTGTTTTTTTAACCATAACAATGAAGAAGATTGGGATTTTTATGGAATATTTTAATTATGAAGAAAAGAATATATGAGATATATTCAAGATTTCTTGGGAGATCAAAAAAGATTTTTCTTCCCTATTCCATGTTGAAAATACCCACCACCCTCTATAAATGAGGATGATTTCTTCATCTTCATTATACAATTCCATGTCTTTGGAAAAATTAGTAAATCCACAAAGGTAGTGCAGCAATTTTATTTTCCATTTTGTTAATTGTTCGCGAGCTTCCTTCCACGGATTGACGAGCAAGGACTAGGAATACTTGGAAGGCTTTTTGGTGTGTTTTTTATTGATGAGACCATTGCCACTCCAGAAGGTTAGTTCAACGTAAACCCGTAGTAATTCCCACATTGGAATTTATGTGTTGTTTATATGCATGATTTGTTTGTTGAATTATTATTTTTTAATTAATATGGATTAATTCATGCTATTAATAGTTGTTAGAATTAAATTTGTATTTAAATATTCATCCGAATAGATCCGGGCAATTAATTTCCCCAGCAAAATTAGCCGTCGTGATAAATCATCATTACATCTGAGTTCTTTTGGAATACTTGAAATGTTCTTCCTGACGATCGATGTTTATTCGAAGATTGCTTTGATATCTTGCTACCGCGCTATAGGCGTAGAATATCTGATCTCAATACACAACATTGCATACATGAAACCTATAACCCAGTAGGAATGTCTCTAATCATCTATCTCCCGTGTCTTATGAACACGCGTATCTTTCGATAGATGGATTAATGTACGAAAAATTACAAAACCCCCTTGGAATCTTGCATGTTGAGAAAGCGCTTCAAAAGCGGTATCTATGTATGAAGCTTACGATAAACCGATCATTCTTTCTTTTCGATCTCGGTGATCTTGATCCCGAATATGATGAAACTCGGCTTCCCTAAGTCCTTCAAATCAATTTTTTTTGACAACCATACCTCTATCGACAAAACCTTTACATCATTTCCAATGGCCGAGAATATCGTCTCGTATAGTACTAGGAATACCAAGCGGTTAGTCACACTTCTCTCGCTTCCTGACTCTAAAATCATTTTTATCAAACCCATGGTTTGATTACATGATCGAACATTGGTTCCCAAGCAAAAATCTCTTGCCGATCCATAAATGGACTTCTAAGCTTACACACAAGGTGTTCTTGGCCTTTTGATGTGAAACCTACGAATTTTGCATATAGATTTCCTCGTCGAGACTCCTGGCCATTGAAAAGTTGTCTTGATATCCATTTGCGGAATCTCAAAATCTAGATCTTGGCTATTGCGAAGACAATATGGCAAAAAAAGGCTCTGATAGAAAAAAGGTTTTCTTCATAATCGATACCTCTTTTACGGTGTATCCCTTTGCCTAAGCCTAGCCTTAAGGTTTCCACCTTAAAATCGATCCTCTTTTCTCTTGTAGACCCACTTGCATCCAATAGGTTTTTTACGCATGGGTAGTTCCTTCTAACTCCACACCTGATTGTGATCGTGAGCCGTCCTAAGCTTCCGTGTTGATTTGCGGGATTTTGAATCCTTATCTTGGACCGCCTCCTTGTAGGACAGGGTGCGATTCACTATCCCGGGGACGAAATCCGAAGATTCTCCTATCTGTGAATCTCTGGGTTTATGAACAACCCTCCATTTCTGCGATGTTTTCGATTGTGTCGGTGTGACACTTGGTATATCAACTTTGTCTGATTTGGTATAGGAGTTTTGTCCTCTTATTTCATTTAAGGTAATCTGTTTTTGGGCTTTAGATTGTTCATAAAGTCTTCTTCCAAAAATCTAAAGTGCGTACTTATTACCACCTTTTGATTTTTCGGGACCATAGAACAACATACCCCATTTGTTTCCCATGGGATATCCTATAAACCTTGACCTTAGTTCGATCGTTGCATCCAACTTACGGCTTCCTTATCTGTACGTATGTAGGACACCCAAACCTTGGTGTCTCGGTAGACTTCGCCCGATCCACAACTCTTTAAAGGATTTTGAAACCGATTTGGATGGTACCGAATTCCGAGCGTAAGTCGTTGTTTCCAAAGGCATGACCCAAAATGACAGGTAGTCTGAATAACTCATCTATGGATCTAACCATTTCTAAGAGTGTTCTGTTTCAACATTTCTGCTGACCCAATTTTGTTGAGGGTTAAGTCGCGATCAAGCTGGGAAACAATGCCCTCGTCGATAGGTAGTTAAAAACTCATTGGTGAAATTATTACGTATCGCGTCCGGATGGTAGAAAATTGATACTCTTTTCTTATGATTCTCCTTCGACTTTGAACTCCTTGAATTTATCAAGGTTTCCGATTTGTGTTTCATGAGAATGTGTCGAACCTTGAGTAATCATCGATGAAAGTCACAAAATATATAACCACCTCCTGACTTTGGTTGAAATTGGACCACACCGCATTAGCGTGGATTTTTATAACATTCATGGCTTTTATTCCCCTTGTCAAATGCCCTCTTCCTTTCATCTTACCCTCTAAGCATGATTCATAAGTTGGAAATGGTTCGCCTGGAGTCCGACAGCGAACCATCTTTCACCAACCTTTGGATCTATTTAGATTAATATGACCAATCTTAGATGCCATAGAGTGTCTACGTTCCGTTTTAACGTTTTTCTCTTATTGCATGAAACAATCGATGTGTTATAAGATGCGTTTTGTGAGTGGTGTCATAGTTAATAGTATAGAGATTGTTCCGTAAAGTTCCGCGAAAAATAAACACACATCGTTACGATAGCGGGTCACTTGCTTAGAAAAGCGGAATATCCATCATTAAATAGTTTTGGTAAATGGAGTTTTCCAAAAAGAGAGGGCGTGAACATCTCAAAACTAAAATTTTGTCTTAAAAAGCGGTGCGTCTCCCCTTTGCTTTAACCACTACTCGTATATCTTGCAAAAAGCGCTACTTCACATAGCATTGCGGTAATGCTACTTTAGTGGAATTACAATACCCGCTACCTTTGTAGCATTGCAATAGTCGTTACTTACGTAACATTGCCCATGTGATGAGGATCTCACTTTCACCCCAGATTACATTGAAACATACATGGTAATGGATCCCGTATCAACTTCCGAATGAAAGTATCTGGCCGTAACAAGTTTCAACAACTAAATGCGTGAGAATTACCTTTTCTTTAGAAGCCCTTTTTGGGGTTTAGACGAATAAACCTCCATTGTCCTCTTTCACATGGTTTAAACACTTCCCCTTTGGATTTTCCTTGACACCACACATTCCTCATCTTACCATTGCCCTTGGCAACAATTGAGTTTGATTGCTTATGGCTTTTGGTCTCTTCTTCTTCTTGCCTTCCCTTGGCCTAGAAGATGAAAGGACCACTAAAATCAAAGCTTGAGTTTGGTGCCCCATCAACATCTCTGCCCGTGATCAAGCTTCGACAAATCAGTAGCGAGGCGAAATGCTCAAAATTTTTTAAGGCGTAAGGTGGAATGCCGTCGATGCGGGTCTCTGGAGTCATGTCTGCACCCAAAACCTCAAGTTTTGTTCGGATGGGCCATCTATTTTGAGGCGTAATCCCGTAAATTTGCCCTCCACCATTTCGGCACAATATCTCTCATGAGGTGATCGGCGAGTCCGCATTTTTTTTCGTCGGTTGGCTCACTCTGGTTTTGGTGTGTTCGAGTCCACTTGTGCTTTTATGCGATTAGAACAAAGCATAACTTTTGTTTCAATCAACATAGTTTCCTATACAATTATATTGGCTTTAGAAAGTATATTAACGGGGGATTAAAAAAGGTTGCCCATATCTTTGGTAAATAAACAAGTTGTCTGAAACACAAAATTATCACATAATTGATCACATTATTCATATCAAAATCTCAAAACAATATGAACATGCATCATAGACATCTCAAAAAGCAGTTTAAATAGGTCCGTAAAATTGGAAGCGTATTTAAATACGTTCAAGCAGTTACAAACAAGAGCAGGTTACAAGCCTTTAATTCATAATTAATAGTTAAACTCCTTGACCAATATAAAATTAATGAGGACTTGAGGAAGTATATGCGCCATCAATTTTATACCTAGTAAATAACTTTCCTGATTAAATATATAATTATTACTTAGCTTTTATGCGAGCCTGCGTTGGGAGGGGTAAATGTCGCCACTAATAATTCTGGAATCGTTCTTTGGAATTTATTCATATGAAACTCATCTTTTGGCCGTTCCGTTTGGAAATTTACCGAAAATTGAATAAACCGTCATGGAGGTCGATTTGGCGTATTTTATTATTGAATAAAATTTGTCAATAAAACATCTTAGTAATTTTGAAAGTGAGATTTTCTTTTGACAATTCTAAACCATGCAAACACATTTAATAAATGATTTGCATGAATTTAAAAGCAAGCATCAAAGGCCCCAAATAAATCATGTTGGAATACGTATATCAGCTGTCGTGGGTTTAAATTCAAATCTTGATCTTAATCGTCTCTTCTTTTGCCTTCGTTAAAATCGAAAAGGCTCCCACTTGGATCACTAATAATTCTTCAAAATGTCCTCCATTTTTTGGGTTAGGAATGACGTCCGGCGTAAATGCTCACAACGGGCAAAATCGCATTATGCGTATACGCCCACAGTCGGATCAACCATCCTTCCGTCGCCCATGCTTCGAGCCCAGCGTCGCATCCATGGTCCATCTTGCGTCGCCCGACTAAGCGTATACGCCTGTGATCGCCCGTCGTGATAATCCAACGCCAGCGGCCAGACCACCAGCGTATAAATCACTTACGACCATCTGGGTAGTGCTGGCAGCGGTCGTGGAAACACCAGCTGCTTTCCGTGATGCTCGCCTTGACCTACGTGCGTTCCGGGCATTTAGACGTCTGATCTTTAATTCTCCGTCTCAAAAATTCGTTCACTATCGATTACAATTTATTCCCCGAAAAATAAATAAACCTGAATCCTAGTAGTCTATTACATTGAACAAATCAAACAAATTTTAATCTCTCGTGGATTTTCTCACCGGCAAAGCGAATCGAAGCGAATACGAATTAAAACCACCATAATTTATTTTGCATGTAAATAAGCACATTAAAATCTGTGACAATTGGATACACAGCAAGCAGTCTCTGTTCTACTTATCGATTTCAATTTTAATAACAATTTAAATTCACCGTTTAAAAGATCGGGCGAACGGGCTCTCGATACCGATTATTGGGATAACGTATACCGGGATCTATCGGGATGACCTCATAAACACAAATTTAAATTAACAATTATTACTAGCATGAATTTACTAAGTGAATTCAAATAATAAAATAATCAATAAGCAATATGCAAATAATATTTTCGTAAAAAGACCACAGCATCGTGCGAAATTTCTGGAGTTTTACGTAAGCATTACTGTTGGAGGCGATCCGAGGCAGGCGGGATCAAATGTCTCACGGATGTACCACCAAAAGTCCTTCTCAAGTATTCCCAGAAGTCTCGTCCCAATAACCCGGTGGAAGGTTCTCCAGATGAGCGATTTATAAACAAAAGGAAAAAAATAAAATATTGTTGCACATGGCAACTGTGGATTTCTAATATTTTTAGCGCATGGAACCTTTAGTTGGGGATGAAAAAATTCATCCCCCTATTTATAAGGAGGTTGAAAATTTCAAGGCAATTTAGGTTTAGGAAAAGATCTTTTCTTGATCTCGAAAATGTAAAATATATCCGATATATTCTTAACTTTCAAAGTGTATTTTTTCACAAAATCACACCGCCTTTAACCTGTTTTGAAAATTTCAAAGAAAGATTTGCAAGATTTGATCTTTCTTGGTTATATGAGATATTCTTGTATTAGAATACGTATCTTTCTCCATCTAAAATATTTCCAGAAAATCGAAAATCTTTCTTACTTTTTATTCACTTATTTTTTCAAAAATTTCCTTAAAAGCCAAGTGGGAGTTTTCTTGAATTTATGGGATAATCTTGTATTCAAGAATACCTTATCTCCTTTTCATGCAAATCTTCGAAAAATTCTTCTCCTCTTTTCTTTAATATTTTTCGAAATTATTGATATTCACTAATAATTTATTTTATTTTTAAGCGTAGCTTTTATTTATTGGACTTATAATTTTGGGGGCTACTTGGGGCCTTTAGGAAATTAAGATACATGTTTTCAATAGACTACGAATTCGATATTGAACTGTATAATTGACCCATTAATATTAATTAATGTCACTATATAATTAATGCCTTTATCCAATCTTAACCCGTAATACAGTGGTTGACTCACGGTTATTATTTCCGTATTTAAGATTATTGGTCCATTTATTAATTAAGCCCTTTGAAAAGCTTTATATTAATTAATATTTTATCTGTAGATGAGGCCATTGGACTTTATTATCATCCAGGAAGAAATTAATTTCACTTGCAAAGATTTGGTATGATGTAAAGGTTAAGACCCACCAAGGGGACCAATCAAGCGAAGACATTGCAAGCACACGATTCTCTTAATTTAGCAAGCTTTAATAGATGGATTAATATTATTACCCAAGATATAGAATTATCGATGTATGATGATTCTCTTCCGTTTATAAATCAAAGCGATAACTACTAATCACCTGGCATCCTTATTAGGTAATGAGGAGATTAAGAGAAATCAACCAATAGCTGAGGTCCTAACTCTTCATCCATTAAGTCGGTCTTGAATGAGTTTATCACTATACGTAGGTCGACTTTTCGGTATCAAGATACTGTAGTGTAATCTCTTGATCCAAGAATAGTCGATAAAGGCGCTACAGCGTCAACCTACTGGAAATGAATTGTTAGGATCATCTGCGGTTGTGAAACAGCGCTCGTTCTGAGCCCATTAGCGTGATAGCATGTGATACGGTATCACCCGCGTTAACCTATAATGTAGCAGCGTTACTTTCTGGCAGTTTGCAAAAAATATATAACATTGATCATATTTAAAACTAGCGGTGATAAACAATTTATTTCGGTAAATAAGTTTTAATCATGGGTTATACAAAGTAAAAGCGTCTTTTTCAGTATATAATACACTATCATCGAATCTGACCACTTTCTCCCTTTTACCACACAATTTCTTCTTTTCTATTTCCATATTGTCTCTTTTCCTCTTTACCTTACTTCTATTTTTCATCACCCGTCTAGTTCGTTTTCCTTTAGATTTCTTCTTCCTCTCTCCTCTCTTCCAATTTTTTCCCAAATTAGTGTCTATCCTCTCGCCTCATGGCACTTCCTGCCCTCTTTTTCTCCTCTTCTTAATTCTTTCCTTTTATTTCATTAAATAGGATCACGAAGTTTGCTCTTTATTTTTGTTTGTTCTCCAAAATTTGTGATGTTTCGACATTTTTGCGAAATCTGTAAAAATAAGCAGTTGAAGGCTAGAATTTCCATATGTATTGAATTTTCATTTTTTATGGATTTTTTTGAGGGTTTAAGTTAAAATGGGGATCTACGGTTCCTTTTTCAAAACTTGATGTTTACATATTTAAGTTTGGTGAATAAAATTTGAAGATCATTATACGTCTCGATTGCTTGACGGTGGGGCGTCTCATTGTTGACTACGTGGGATTTAGTTTGCGACATACGCCTATAGTGGGGTGTATCAATTAGGTTTGAATGAGTTAGGTATGTTTAAATTAGTAAAGTAAAAATGGTCTTTTTATGTGTAATTTTTTTTATAAAATTTTTGGAGTGTATTTACTAATTCTGGCGGTGCTAATAACCTTGGCCTATTTCAATTATAATGTCAATGGTCATGGTCAGAACTCAGAACTGAAATTGGCTTCAAGTTTTGTTTCAATGGGCTTTTGTTATGCGCCTCCAAAACGTGGGCCAAATATTATGAGCAATTTAAGAGTAAAGTAACACATGGGTGCATTTCGTGCAGCCAAATATTTCAATCAATTTACAGGATATTGACAAGTCATTATTTTATTATTGAAAACGTTAAATATTTTCAGTTGACAGAATATTTTTATTTAATGCACTTTTAAAAAATTCAGTAAAGATTTAAATTTCTTGTCATCTTATATAAGGGTGAAGATGTCTTCTAATCTGTGTGAAATTTTGTTCAAATTTATCTTAAAGGAGTATTGTAATTCAATCGAATGTTGTAGTTTGATGCTTTGAGTAATTAATTAAGGTAGTTATAGTTATTGCAAGTTCAAAATCATGTTCAGCACATTTCTTTTTTCTTTTTTTTTAAAAAACTTTTCTCTAATCGGTTTGGTCATATATGCAATTAATTTTTTGCAGTCTATGGACAATTTGATGGTGCAGTGTTTCCATAACAAATTTGGAATGTTTTCACAAAAACTTATACATCTTGTAAATATGAAATAAAATTTAGAAAAATAAAATGTGGCTACATTTTTCAACATTGAGAGTAACACGAGATATTTCCAAGTATCAGGTTACTGGTGCAATCTAGAAGATTGATCATAGTCTTTTAGAGAGTGGAATATTCTACAAGGTTATATATTTTATTGGTATGAAATATATAAAAGGTGAAAAAATATACACCAGGTTAAAATTTGTGAGGTAATAGAATTAGAGTATTTTCATGGAGTTTGAAACCTCAAAAGTATTTTTTATTCTCTGAGACAATAATATTCAAAAGGGAACAATAGGACCTCAAGTTTAATTTTTGTAATCTTCCTTTAAAATACTTTCGAGCTGATTTTTATATAAATCAGGTCACGTGAACTCCTCTTTTATCAACGTGATACAAAGTAACACCTTTTCCATATCGTTTTAAAAAACAATTGATGTCATGAAATTCTTATTGTTAGTATCACTAAAAATTATTAATACGCTGAATTAAAAGTAGAGCTAATAGTAGAAATTTGCAACTTGGTATCTACACAATTTTTCTTATATGGCAACTTGTAATATTCAAAATTGACCAGTTGTAATATGTACTTTGTGGATTAATAACCAATTCAGTGGTGATTTGTTAATTTATGACGAATTAGAAGATGAATTTGGAGAAAAAAAAAGCTTATGGAGACGGCTCTCAGATGTGAATAATTAAAAAAAAAACTAACTCCCTACTTAATCAAAAATTTGGCAGGCGATTTCACAATTTTGATAGGAGGAAAAAATTTAGATTTTTTATTTTAAAAAAATTGTAACTGCCATTAGGAGATTCAGGGTTTATTTAGTCAATTGAAAAGGAAAAAAAGACTTGAATGTGCAAAAAAATAGAATCACATCTATTTTGAACATTTTTCCCAATGCAACCACTACTAAGCCGAACCAAAGATAGCAAAAACCGATTTTATCGCCAGATGTGGCTGCAAACATGGCAGTTTCTGACATGCTAAGGAAATAAGAATCATCAGAGATATAACTAGATAACAAACATCAGCATCCTTAAAACATACTATTTCGCAATTTACCTCCTCCACTCTTTCACAGGCAGGGATGGTGGGGAAATGGGGACTGTAGTTCAACCTATGTAAAACTCCTTTACTCTTCTGCATGCAGGGATGGTGGGGATGTTGGAACTGTAGTTCAACCTTATAAAAACGAAACAACTGTACAAGGAGGTAGCAAAGTTGAACCATCAACATATCCTACTAATACTACAACTACAAATAGGTGATACAACAACACATTTGCTACTGCTCTTCTTCCTTATCAGCGGTTGGCAACTCCTCGTCCGAGGTGTGATAACTCGAGTCGAAAAAATCGCGTTGGTTGCTCTGGAGAAACCTGTGTTGCAACCAAGATATGGAGATTCACTTTCTATTAGAAATAACCACAATGTGCACAGGGGTGATGCAGCGAGAATGTCTAATAAAAATAAATATATACGTAGAACACAAGAACAATGAATCTAGGAAGAACACACTATAGCATTTGATTATGAGAATAACTGGAAAAGTGATAAACTCAACTACGTTGATTCGAGTAAACTCTTGTTTTTTCATTAATTAAACTTACCTCACTAAGTAAGAACACCTATTTATAGTACTAAAAAGAAATGTAGAATCCCGATAACAAGATATTACTCTAAGGATAAACATAAATAAAAGAAAACAAACCAGAACATACCTAAAGATAAACATAAATAAAAGAAAACAAATCAGAACATACCTAATGGCTAAAGATAGACATAAATTAAATAATATCATATAAAGTTTTATTGAAATTAATACGTATCTTCATTTCCATTCCATCAGAGACAAAGAAACTATTTCCAAGTATAGATAATAAGATCACAACACCTGAGGAAGTCCAGCCAATTTTGTTGTAGTTCTGTTAATGTCTCCATTTCAATATGCAAACTGGCGAGCATCTCGGGCAGTTTAACTGAAACATTGTGCACCATATATATTAGAAGTGTAAGTAGTACTCAATTCAGATTCAAATAATAGGCAATTAATATCAGTAATAGACAGCTCATAAACTACACAAGTTCTCTATGAAAGCAAGGAAATGCTGGCCAAATGAAATGTGGTGGTAGATTATGGGCGCACAGCCTTTAAAAACGGGTTACTGACTACGTAAAAAGTTATTTTCAGCAGACTGAAATGTGTACTCCTCCGTTCGGATTAACGCACCATTTGACGGCACACAAAATAAGAATGGGAGTAATAGTACGGTTTTTGGGTGCTTTTGTAAACCTTTATGTATAAAAGTAAAGAAATGGATTGGAGTGTGTATGTGTGGGTCCAAAAGTAATGGCATTTTTGTGTAATATTGTGGGTGTGAGGGTGAAGTTTATGGAGGAAATTTTATTTTAGGGTGCATGAAGTTATTTTTGGGGCGTCCGAATAAGGAAAGTGTGCAAGATATTTATGGGATAGAGGGACTATAATTTAGCCATTTAGGACCTACAACTTTCTCAAAGCTAAGTTAGATAGATGTCCAATTGTTAAGCTTCTAAACTTAAATTAAACGCCCAATTATAATAATAAGACAATAAATTAATTGTATCATTAAGTAACCTTAATTTGCATACAATTAAGATTATAAATATAGATGATAATATAGAGTTCAGCATACCAAAGAGCTTAATAAATGTTCAGCTCCATATACATCTGAAGGAGACATGTTTTTTAGGTAATCATCTTCTCCGTGTTGTTGGCGTTCTTCTTTGTAGAGGAGCATTGCAGGTAATGCTTTATCAAAGTAACAAGCATAACCCATTTACAATCTCCTTAAGTGTATACTTTGTCCTTCACCCACCAAAATCATAAAACAATTATTAACAACAACTCATTGGTTTTCCCTTTCTTTTTTTTTTTTTTTTTTGGTTACAAATAAAAACTATATGCAGTCCAAACTGTCCATATTTAACTCTTTTTAACTACATATCTTAAAATTTGTAGGTCAAACATAGACCGATATCATGGTATAATCTATACACATTGTTGGGCGACCGAATAAGCTTATATATATTATTATTTGTACTACAAGTCATGTACGGAGTTAAAAGGTGGAAACACAACAGTGTTCCTAATAATGTCTAGAGGGTTAAAATTCTGAGTAAAACAGCCCGTAATAGGATTTCTATTTAAAGATGACCCAAATTACGTATATAAATTAGATTGCTTTGATTAGCTTAATTCTTGAAAGATAATATTGCTGTCCTCCCCATGATTTTAGTTGTTTATAGTCCACAGTTTAGCAGATTCCAAAACAGAAAGGAGGATCAAGATCCACAAACCTCACTTCCCCCAAAGAGAGAGAGAGAGAGAGAGGGTGTAGGGTAATGAGATTAACTATAGCGTAATATGCCGAAAAGTCAATCTTTTTAACATCAACTCCTTGTACAAAACCAACTGGCAATTAGAAAGGTTCTTAAAATAATAAATCATCTAATAAGAGCAAGCAAAGAAAACCAAAGCTATCATCTAATAAATCATTACCCAACACTCAATATTCAATCCGTTATACTACACACTTTTGATGTAGAAACATCACTCATCCACATAACTATTTTCTTAACTTAATGCTTCATACCTTTTTTATACTTTTCTTTCTGGGTTTAATCATCATATTTATGAATAATTTGGCATTTCTTATAATATATTCAATCCTGCATTATTTGGATTCACAAGACACAAAGATTATAGATAATTATCAGTAGGCTCATGAAATCATTTGAGTGAACTAATAACCAGAAACCAAGGCCAGAAGGCCTATAATTTCAAAATTATATGGAAAACACTGATTTTGGAAGAAGATAAATCAAAATGGCAAAATTTGACTTAAATTGTATATACAAAAAGTAAAATATGTGAATTATAATAAAGATTAAAGCAAAAAAGTCTTAATATACATGACATGGAATATTAATTAAAAACATATGAACTTACATGCCATCCTTCTTCACCCGGTAATCAAAATACTTGTTCAATATCTAAGTATACATTAGGAGAACGCGCAGTTTGACTAGCTGCATAATAAGTTTTCCCAATTAATATAATCAGCCAAGAGTGATTTAAAGTGGCAAACAGATATAATCATCTATAAATGGAGGTGATTAAGAAACAAGATATATTGAACCAGAGTTGAGGTTTCAATTGTTAGAGGAAGATCATCTAACTGTGATTGAGAAAAGATAGCAATTACTAAGAGTACGCTAAATTGTGGCTTCATATAATATATACCACAAATCATCTCACTGCAACCGTAAGATATATCGCGACATTTTATCTTCTATATTTTGAACCTCACAGGTCATCGTTTTGGTACTAACTGTATCGTATTATGTATTTTTAGTCATTTTTGTGTTGTAGATGTAATGTATTGTCAATGTTTTACATCAAACAGTATTTATATAATCTATTATTAATATGTTTGCTTTAAATATATATTGATTGTGATTTTAAAATGAAATATATGTGTAAAAAACTAAGAGTTGCGATATTTCTTTACGAATAACGATATTTTCATCCTCAGCAGTAGCCATCTCTTACTCAATGACGCGCACAACTGTTCTGAGCACCTAAGAAGGCAAGATTAAAGATGGTCTGATACTGTGCAAATTTGACTCAATGTTGACCAAAGTGATCATTCACAAAAAAAAAATATATATATATATATAATGAGAAGTTTTAGTTCATCTGGAAAAAGTATTAGTTTGTAAGCTGAATAATATAAGCACTTTTTCAATATACAGCTAATACTTTTCATAATATGAGCCAATACTTTTAGACCTTTTTTGTCAAAAATTGCACCAGTTACATGGTACAACCGATGCAACAAGTGTTATTCTTGCACAAAATATATTTCCTCTTGTAAATCTGCCCACAACTTAGGAATGAACTCATAGGTTACTATATTTGAGCCACTTAATAGCGTGCGGAAAGTAAACTATTTGAACAAACCAAGAAAGCAAGAGGGATTAACTACTAAAGTTTCCACAATATTTGGAGCATGGTTTACCTGGCCAAGATTAACTATACACCCTGGTCATCAATTAGTTGTTTCTTCAAGGTAGATGGAATTTGGATGTTTTACAATTTTTCCAATTCAACAATGTCCTCCTCCTACAAAACGAAATTATAGCATTAAAATTATAACAAAAATTTCAGTATGCAGTCCTGAAGTGCTACACAATATTACTTAAAAGCCCGAAATTGTAAAATTGGTCCCATATTTATTGGTTTTTGTAATATTAGTCCATACTGAATCAATTTTCTCAATTAAGTCCCATTATTTTTAAAATACAGTAACTTTAGTCCTTACATTGAAAATTTTTCTGTTTTAGGATAATAATTAATTTGTGATTGTGTAATTTTTATTTTTTTTTTTCGGGCAAAGTTAGATGTTATTTGTTAGTAGTTAATTACACCAAACACCCAAATACTTCCACCTAAATCGCCAATCCACCTTATAACTCCCATAACTCAATTCGTTCTCGGGAGGAATCGAACTCGCCTCCCACTCAAATGAGGAGTTCAAAGGGCCATGTGGGCTAAGCCACCCGGTTATTGTGTAATTTTTTAATTGGAATTAATATGTTAGGTTTTAGATTTATACTCTGACGCCAAGTCATTAGTCCGTCACTACATGGCATTTTATGTGGAAATCATGTAACCTTGTTAATATAGGACCAAAATTGCATCGTTTTAAAAGTTATGGGGAGTTAATAGAGAAAATTATTCATACAGGACTAAAATCATCAACGCCAATAAATACGGTATCAATATTGCAATTTACTACTTAAGCTTTGGAAACATGTCAAAAGACATTCTAGCATAAAGGAACATACTGAACACTCTAGTAACAGCAGTTCTTGCTCCAGTCCGAAGCCAAAAATAAAATAATAACGTATTTTGATTATATTCACTTTTTCTAGTCTCATAATGCAATTCACACTATGAAGGATCATTAGTCCGGTCACTACATGGCATTTTATGTGTGAAAATCATGTAACCTTGTTAATATAGGACTAAAATTGCATCGTTTTTAAAAAGTTACGGGAGTTAATAGAGAAAAAAATTATTCATACAGACTAAAATCGCCAACGCCTAATAAATCTTGTATCAATATTGCAATTTACTCTTACTTAAGCTTTGGAAACATGTCAAAAAGACATTCTAGCATAAAGGCACATACTGAACACTCTAGTAACAGCAGTTCTTGCTCCAGTCCGAAGCCAAAAATAAAATAAAAAACGATTTATATTATATTCACTTTTTCTAGTCTCATAATGCAATTCACACTATTAAGGATCATTCTTAGTATAAAAATTATGAAATTAAAGAATAACTACAAAGTTTGTACCTTCTTAATTATTTCACGTTTATGCTTCCTGCCTCTCATTCCCGATAGCATTGGAATCCAGATTTCAACTCCAATAACAGTGTGAGTAAAAGATTTCAAATTTGACTACGAAATTCAATAGAAAGCCAAAAATATATTCACATTTTATAAGTTAAAGTATGATATGGAACTTAATCTACTCTATGTACCAGAATTATGGGTTCCTTTAGACTTTAGGTAGAGTTATAAAAATAGTTTTGTATACTCCAGAACAATTGCCATATAAAAGAGTGGTTGAAAGGTAATATTGTCATGATTAATTTATTTGAGAGACGGTAGTGATGGAAAAGAAAAGCACCCCATTTAAAAAAAATGAACCATATTTTGGCCAGAAAGTGAGCGTGAAAAGAGATATGTATGGTGTGTCATGTGTGTTTGTATTTATGTTTGTGTGGTATATATATTCATATATATAGGGTCCCCGATGTTGTATAAAATTTCAATGCCCATATTGATTAGGTAATAATGACACTTCAAAAGTAGGACCTCCCCTGTTCCTGATTCTCTACAATATTTAGCAACCTCTCTAAAAAACGTAACTTGCTATTTTAGGATTTGACACCTCTAAAGATCCTAAATCACACATATGTAAATATTACATGGTAAAAACATGTAAATTAAGACAGACTTTTCATCCTGAAGAGATTTTTTATTCAATAAATAATGTAAAACACCAGGAAATATTTAATCATTAGAAAAAGGAGGCAACAAAACGAACCCATAGAAATGTTAGTTTTATCTGGTGATAGACGTCCAGGCTTTATATTCTTCTCCTTGCATATATCTCCATAAGCTCTTTCTTTTTTTTAACATTCTCTTCGGTATATTTCAACAGGAAATCAACCTCCAACCATTCATCCCATCTGTTGAGTGACAAAAGTTCCCAAAAGCTCTCATCAATAGATTAAGAAAACAGAGTAGAAATGTTTGAAACACTAATCTTCTCGAAAAATAATCTAATTCTAAATTCATTTTACTCCAAAATAAATTGACTAGCCCTCACTGGATATATAAATCAGAATCAAGAAAATTCATGTTATCGGAATGTATCAACGAGGACGTTACTCACTTTTTGTTCCATCCCTGAAAAGGAAAAGGACATGAAATATATAATTAAAGCGAGCACTTAAAATGTTAATCCTAAACAAGTGTAATCATTTCGATATTCTGATCAACTACATTAACATAGGTTATTTAATGAATGCAACAAAAATAGTTAAATTAACATAGATATCGAAAAGGCAATACTTACTTGATAATGAACATAGTACATCCATCTCTCATCAGAAGATTCAACCTTTTGTACCTTGTCACCAAAATCAAAAGCATCAAACAGAAGGAATTATGATATAAAATTATCAATAACCTATAATTAAGGAATGAATAGATCAACAACTTCTACTTGGGAACCAATAAAGGCTCAAATGAGGTATGTTCAAGCAAAAAAACCGATCTCTCGAATTTGGAAGTGCGATGTAGGGTTAAATGGTATGATCAACAAATTGTCAGCATAAATGGCCACGAAATATTTGATGAAAAATAAAAAAACTAGACCTCATATTTTCCTTTCTCTTCTGAAACTATAGTTATAATATTAAGTTATTAACTCAAGAACAATGTATGATAAACGCAGCCAATTTAATATCCAGGTAATCCAAAAGACAAAACCCTTAAAACCCTGATAATTAAAGAAACAATTAGACTTCACCAACTGTTTAGAGAATGAAAAACCAAGATAAGAATAAAATAATCCCTAAATTTATTTCATCATTCCCCCAAAATTAACACAACGCAATTATTTTATCCTGCGAAAATGATAACCAAGCATATGAACACAAAAAGTAACAAAGGACCTAAAATTGACAGCTCGTGTAATTTAATTTGAGATTTCCGGTATATAATAAGAGAACGATAAACAAGCTTACCTTAGCGTCGTACAAGCAGGGGCCATGATAAGCAAGGACCAGTTCGCCAAACTGAAAGGGGCTTGAATCGACGGCTTCGTCCTTAGTCGGACTATTGGTGAATATGCTGGTGGCGCCGCCTCCGCTGCCGCCTGAGATGGGAGCGTCGCTTTCTGTAGCTCTCGAGCTGCTCATTTTCTTTTTTTTTGGCCAATTTTTTTGACAGTGAGCAAATGGATGATTTCTTCTCTAAATTGAGGTATCAAAAGTAGTACAGTAAAAACTCCTTCCTGTCGTATTTTCGGACAAGAAAAAATATTACTACTAGAGATTATTTTTTTAAATAAAATTTTATATACAAAAAATATTTATTTATTTTTTAAAAATAATACATTCAATATAATACATATTATACTACATGTATGTACATTTATTAACAAATTCATATATCTAATTAATATGAATTTGACTAAACTAAAAACATACACTTTCAAAATATATAAAATACATGAAACAACTAATATGCATGTACCTGGGAAAAAAAAATATTTATTTTACACGTGAATATTTGTTCAATCGTACGATATTTTTTTCTATAAAATTAGTACACGCTTATTTCAAGCAAATGACACCCAAAGTTGATGATATTTTTAAAGTTATCTTAATTGTAATGATACATAAATTTTTTATATATACTTTGTAATATAATTTATTCTTATATGGATGATAAATCCCAAGCATTTTAATTTAAAAAAATATGTCTTATTACAAGGTGGAGTTTATTTCTAATATATAACTTATTCCTGAGTTGGGGATGGTATGACTTTTTATTACTTATAGAGTTTATTTCTATATGTAGATTCATATGGGTTTTTTAATAGATCGTGATAGGTGTTTGTAAATAAATAAATTATAAGCTTGAAGAATTAATTAAAATGAGTGATTTGGGAAAAATGATTAGTAGTAGAAGGTATAGTGTTTGTAAAAAATATTAAAAATTGATAGTGTTTACAAAAAAAAGTTAAAAGTATTTTTAAAAAAGTAATAAATTACTAAAAGCATCATTTTTTAAAAGCTTTTTGAGAGCTTATTTAATCTAATAAAATATAAATAAAACACTCTAAATTATCTCTATACACAATTTTAAGTGACTATAATCACTTAATTTTTTCTCTATATATATATAGAAATCGGGCTAAATTTGAAAATCGTTTGAATATTGAACCGCTCCACTAAAATTATTGCCTAATTGAAAGTATCCATTTTTTTCTAGGATGTATATTAATAAATATTTATCAGAATGATTAGATGCACACTATTTAATATATTCACTATTACTATTTGTTGGTAAGTTTTGATCTTTACCAACAATAAGATAATAATAAAGCTACAAAAAAAAGTGGTCATAACAATAATTGTCAATATTTAATAGTTATTAAAATACTTATTACTTTAATTTTGTTAACACAAATATATTACACATTTTTTAAAAATCAAAAGAAGCAGGAAATATTTATAGCAATTTAGACATACAAGATATTTATAGGAAAAATATGGAAATTAAAAAATAATAGTATATAATATTTATCCCAAAAATTATATTGCAATATCTTTTTCGTTTAAAATATGTTTTCAGCTTTATATATCAAATTAAAATTGCCTAAATATGAAAATCATTTGAATATTGAATTTTCTGTACCTTTAATAAATCTTTAGGATATATACTATTAAAGAGTGTCTTCTGTGTATATGTATCGTGCATTTTATAGTGTACTTTAAAAATTTACTATAATTTATTGCATTGAAACGTGTAATTGTTAAAACGTGCAACATATGTTCTACGTATTTACAAATTATTACACTGAAATTTATGATTGGTAATATGTTGCCAAAATTATAAATAATAGGCAAAAAAAGTGTTTGGGCATTTAGAGTTCGTCCCATTTAAAATTTATTATGTGCAGCTTTTCGGTCTATCTCTCTTTATATACACAGAAATAGGTGCCAAATCACACCCAACAAGTTTCAATTTTTGAATGGAATTGTACATACATTCAAACATAGAGAAAATTAGTTTCTCCTTTGCTGAGTCGCATAACTAATAAAGACTTAACACATCATCTAACTTTGTCCGGAGCGATATAACTTCGTCATGGACAAATTAATTAATTTTCTAAAATATACATATAAAATTATCAAAATATTCTTTTATAGTATATTTTAAAAAAATATGTAGAATATATATATTTAATCTTCAATTGTGTTTATATTTGAGATTGACTACTTTAAACTTTCAATACAATTTATTAAAAGAGAGTGATGTTTGTGTGCACTAATTAAAAAGAATTGGATTCAATTTTAATTTGAATGAACCATGAACCTTAAACCCTAAATTTATGGTAGCAAATTCTCTCTCCTTTAAGGGGAAGTCGCATGCCAATGTTGGCATATTCTTGAATAAACCAGTTTTTAATCATGGTCAGTTGTACACGATTGTTTTGAGAGACACCAATCGCAAAAGTTTGAAGATTTTGATGTGCGATGATGATGAACGATCGGTGAAAACGACAAAAAATGTGGTATTTAGGGAGGTGTTTTGAAATCTACAGTCCTTTTGAACTTTGTTTATTTTTAAATTGCACGTTTAATATGAATTATAAATTTGGGGCATTACCAATGTTTCTTACTTGTTCTCATTACAGAATTTTTCAAATCAATATTATTGTGACTTTTAGATTAATTGTGCAACCATAGTTGTGTATCACATGAGTTCAGTTACTAATAATAATAGTATCAAAAAAATCATGAAATTTATGATGCTAAAATTAGGTGGTATCAATAAATAAATTATTGATACCAAAATAACATTAGTATCAAAAAGAATATTAATGGTATCAAAAAATAAATTTCTATCGTAAATATTCATTGGCGATGAAAGTAGTTATCATTAGCGATTGTGTGTTTACAAAATAAGTTAAAAATTATTTATTTATTATTAACGGTCTAGACTCCAACGCAAGAAAAATGAGTTTGATTCACATACGTATGGTGTAGAATCCGAACGGTTTTTGGTGAAAGGTAAGTCTCAGGGGGAGGGTGAATAGACTTATGAAACTTTCTCGGGGATCGTGTGAATAGCAAGTTGCCTAATCGAGTCGAGTGAATCGGTTTGGATCGATATCCAACTTATCGATCGTCTCGAGCGGTCGATTCGATTAAATCGTCTATCGATTTAACTGATGTCGGAAGATAAGATTAACCCGTAGAAAAACCGGTTTTCTCAAATCGATTCTAAGTAATGCTGCTTGGATCGATGACAAAGTGTCAACTTTGATCGGATCGATTCCTTGGTGCAAATCGATCCGGACTTAGAATATGCATGCAATAGTTAAACAAGTGTGTGCAGAGATAGTGTAAAGCAGTAAAAGCAGATTAAAGCATTACATGATTTTTATAATTAGTTCAAACAACTTGTCATACAACCACTCTTCCTATCGTTGGGGGCACCAACTTAACCAACCTGGACTTAGTTTAACGTGTTAAATTTCAACACAATACAATGATGTTTCAAGAGTTCTCACTCAACTAATCCTTAAATCGAACTAGAAACACTTTAGTCCTCCAAAAATCTTGCTAAAACAAACTTAACCTAACTTTTGGTTTGGGTATAAGATTTGTTGTGTTCCAACTAAAATCTATCCTAGTATTTGGGTAGCCTAAAGCTAAAGGATAAGATTTTTGTACTAAGAACTATGGGATGAACACTTAGAAAATATTCTTGATTTTGGGTTCTTCGTGTGGAAATAACGGATAGCTTGAGCTTGATGATAATTTCCGTTATCTTACTATGAAGGTATGATCCCATATATATAGACACAAAATCGAATTAGCCGTTGGAGAGCAATTCAAATTTTGGTCTATTTAAGGTAGGTTTGCAGGATGGATATGACGTGCACAGAGGCGGCATGGCCGAAAGCATGCAAGTTTGTCCTTTATAGTCGTTTGACTGTGATCCGCCGAATCCCGCATTGTCAGCTCCATACATACGTGTCTCGTTCTCATTGGTTAACAAGTACACTTATTCAGTGTTTGCTTTACCAACTAAGGTTGACATTCTTCTTGTCTGATTAACTCGTATGATTTGGTGAACCATCGATTGTCACCGATTGGTGACCGATCGATAAAAATCGATCAATCTACCTGATTGAGTCTTCTGATGCAAGTTGTCTTAACACAACTAGCAGACTCTATCTTCTTCTTCTGATGTAGGTCTTCTGAGGTCTTCTTGGTCTTGTTCTTCTAGTCATCTGGTCTTCAAGTTTATTGAGTCTTTGGCTATGTCTTCACGACCATCTGATTATCTTGACGGGTCTTCGATCTTCTTCAAGACTTAACCTATACATATTGAGTTCCCCCCTCAATATGTGACCTATCTATTATCCCGCAACGAGTCTTACACGTGTATGGGGAATACCGTGTTGATGTTTTTAAAACTTTTCTTTTACCGAGGTCACTTTGGTCGGGTTGACCAAGATTTGGTCCCGAGAAGCACAAAACACTCTCGAGTCAAAGTCTCTTGAGACAATTGATCTCCGAAGTCGCTTTCTCGTAAACCTCCGATAATCCCAACCCGAGTAATCGAAGTTTTCGAGATCCTCGAGTTGCTTGGATCGGATAACTAACTTAATGAACCCCCCTCGAAAGAGTAAGTTCAGTTTTGGTAACTATCTCGTTACAGCTACTTTCGGATGTCTTGGAATGGTTGGCCCTTTAGTTTATACTGCTTTTAAGCTTTCATTAAAAACCTTCATTTGAATGGAATAGTGATTAAAATTGATTCAATTATATGTAACTTCCAATTGTATTGATTCCAAATTAAATATCGCTGAAAATATGCTTTCAGATTTAAGTCAATGCAAATAAAGTTAAGCACAAATAAAAAAGCAATAAACAACACAAAGAATTTATAATGGTTCGAGAGACTCAAGCTCCCACCACTCTCTCGATCCTCGGAGAAATTCACTAATCACTTCCTTGAGCTTTCTCGACTACCTCACAGAATTTTTACTCAACTCGCCCCGAGCTTCGACTACTCCAATGTAGTTTACTTTACTCAACCCGACCTTAAGCTTTTACGACTACCTCCAAGTTTACATACTCAAACACAAACAAGATTTCAGACTACCTCTCAGAGTTTACTAACTTCACCTCTAGAGCTTTCCGACTTCTCCGCGTGGTTTACTAATTCTTTACAACTCTTCTCACCAACAATCACACTCAAACTACCTTCTAAAGGGTTTGGGGTTTCTTGGTTGGTTTCAACTAGGATGAGATATCCTTTACAATAAAGTACAAATGCAAAGGCTAGGATATCTCGACTAAGCTTTGGATATATCTTATCAAGCTAGGCTTAGTGGAATGAGCTCTCTTGATTTAAAAAGCACTTGGGAAATTCTAAGTTTTTCGAGTGCTTTAACTTTCGATAATAAGTTTGAGCTCTTGAGTTGCTTACAAATTTCCGTAACCTTACAATGTAGAGGGTCACAAATATTTATAGGCATACACCAAGGTCACTCTTGAAAAACTATCCGTTGGAGAGATAGCCGTGAGTTTCCTCTTATGGTGTGAGGAATGACTATATTTAGGGTTTGAAACTCCCTAACAAGTTTTAGGTAATAGTTTTTCATGTAGTCAATCTTCACTTTTTCGATGCGAACTATAGTACTTCCGACATCTTTTTTTTTATGACGCATCACGCGTCGATTAGCCGGTATTATGCGATCTTCTCTTATAGTTTTGACTTTTGTCTCCGGTTAAAAAGGTAAACGACTTCAGCGACTCTTTTTGGTTACAATCTCATTGATATAACCTTAACAACACTTTGTCTTAGTTCCTTTTTATGCATTTGAATGTCTTGGGCAATATCTATTTTCTAAGAATCACGATCTTCTCGGTATTGCATCAGCCGGATAGATATGTTGATTGCCTCGGAGCATTCGGGGTTTATCTCTCGAGCATTCGATACATTCTTGAGTCTTGATAATTCATGCCTTGATATTCTTGATCTTGAGTTCTTCGGTCTTACGTGTACTGCGTCTTGAGTCTTGGTCTTGGTACGTCTTGAAGTCTTGGAGTCTTGCGAGATATCTTGTTGATATCTTTGAGTCTTGATTCACCCTTGGTTCCTCATGCAGTCTTGATATCTCCAGGTTTGCTTTAGTCTTGATTCTCGATTTCTTATCGAGTCTTCTTGACTTTTTGGTTTCATATACTGAAACCAGGTTTTCTTGAAACATATCTTGAGTTCTTCAAGATCTCGGTTTCACACCGAGTCTTGATTCTCGGCCACACCGAGTCTTGATATCTCGATTTCAAACCCCGAAACCTTGATTTCTCGATTTCTTCTCGAGTTTTTCAAACTTTAGTTTATCAAACTTTAACTTCATCTTTTCATTTCCGAAACATATCTTGATTTCTTGAAATCTTTATATCCTAACCTTGATCTATATCTGCTGACTATACATTTTGCAGATATCATCCTGAATACTCTAAAACTGAATCCTGACTCAACTATCAAGATTATCCTGAACATGTCATACTCAGGGGTTTTGGGATCTAATCAAAATCATATATCTTTATTAAATTCATCTCCCAACAATTTCCCCCTTTTTGATGATGCCAAAACCTATCTTGTTACAACCATACAACCTAAACTCAGGTTTCAGTTTATCCTATTACAAGATTAATTATGTCTCCAACAATTTCCTGAACAGAGAATCTCTCAACAATTTCTTAAGTAGAGAATCTCCTAACAATTATTTATTCAACAATTTCTTCAGTAATGAATCTCTCAAAGGATTCATCACCAAATACTTAATAAACAATTTCCCCCATAAACAATTAATTCATAGACATCATTCAGCATATCAAAAGTAAAAGACATGTAAATAAGATAATGAGATATTATCTTTTGAGCATAAATGATAACTTTTCATTGATGATAGGTAGTACATTACATGTTACAATGAATCTTATCGAACAAAATCAAAAAAGACAAAAAATAAAAGATTACATGAATCTTACCGAGTCTTCATCTTACGAGTCTTCATCTCTTCTTGATTCAAATTTCTTGATTTGGTTCTTCAGCTCTGCTCTTCAATCTCATCAGCAGGGACTTCTAGGTCGAACATTCTGTAATATCTCTTCTTCAGTGCATCTCTTTCTTTTTATGATATCCTGACCATTCCCTATCGAACCTAATCGCGCAAAGATATTGAGATATTTTCCGAGAAATGGCCTTCTCATTCACACGGCCATTCTCGAGCATAGGAGGAGGGTACACATATGGACCAGGGAGGTTATCTGCACCTTTCCTTCATCCGCAAGATTTTATCCATCCTTGAAGATTTTTTGGATAGAAGGTCGAGAGATAATCAATGAAACTCCTCATTCGGATCTGAGCTCTCCCTCTCCACTCTCTCGAAAGCACATCATAGTAGAAACCGTAAGGTTCTCTTGATCTCTTCCCACACGATCGTTGTCTTCGGATAGGCATCCACTTGTCAACGTCACGGCCATTTTTATGCTTTAGTGCTTCCTCTCCTCTTGCTTTTGAACCTTCCAACCCACTCCTTCTTTTTTTCTTTTCTTCTTTCTTTCTTTTCCTCGGTACACCGTAAAATGTATCATCATTTCTTTGCTTGTTCGATCTGGAGTGTTTTCAGAGTGCTTCTAGTATTGAAGACTTTCTTGGGCTCAGACTCAGAATCTTCAGTACCCAATATCAGCTTCCTCTGGACTGGCTTAGAAGCCTTTGCACGCTTGCTCTCGTGTTCAACAATGCCCAAGGCTTTCTCTCTTCATAAACAATTCAAATAAGAGCTTGGCTTGTTCCAACCTTAGCTCTATCACTCAATTTCTCTCTCGCAATTTCAAGCATGGTTTCCTCAGAAACCTGAGTGTAGATCGGCTTCTCCACCTTCTTGAACTTGAACTACCGGTTCCCGACTTCCTTCGAGGCTTTAGATAGGTTATTCATTTGACTTCTTTTTGCGCCTTTTTCTCCAAAGTACGTGCCAATAACTTCGGAGGTCTTCACCGCCTTTCCCTTCTTAGCACCGTAATTTGGAAGGAGTCTGAGAGTGTTTGTGTCCATATGGTATTGCTCTTTGCTTACACAAATAAGACCTCTCTCACCTTCTTCGATCATGTTCATCTTCTAGCCTCGGGTGGTTCTTTGCCGCGCAGAATTCTTCCGAAGATGGGCAACCGCCGGAGAGAGCATCTTTAAACATTTTACATCATCTTGGTCATGAGCATTGAGCTCATTTCTCAACAACCAGACTTGATCAAGATTGTTCTTCTCTCTGCCAATTTCACCTCTAGAAACTCAGTTCTCTCCTGGTGCTTCTGTTTAAGTTCAGCACTCAGCTCAGCTTTGACTCCCTCCAGCTTCTCATTCAGCTTGTCTTCCATGGAGGTCATCTTTGAGGTCAGAGTGTCTTGAAGTTGCACCGCTTAAAGATGAACTCGTGATTCTCCATCTTCTGAGATTGGCTGGCCAATGTCTCTTCCATCTGAGTGATCTTGTTCAACTGGCTCAACCTTCTCAAGCTTCTCCACTATGGGAGTGAGGTCGATCTCAGGAACATTTTGCACCTTCTGTGCTGATTGATCATCCTGGGGTTCAGACACAACCTGAGGGTCGTCTGCACCTGAGCATCAACTTCATCCCGAGCTCCACTCTAATCGAGCCTCGATCAGACATCAGACAATTCAGAGTTAAAGATAGAAACTTCAGTAACTTTGGCATAATTGTTAATAGTGCCAAAAGGTACCTGAAGAGTGCTAGCTTTCGATCGAGGTTGAATGATTTCAGTTGATCAAAGACAAGAAGTTTTCTTCTCCATCCGAGATCGATCCTCAAGATCTCCCCTGGTCCCCATCTTGAGATTGGTCTCTCGCTTTGCTAGGGGCACCAACCCAAGTAGCTCTCCTCTCGAGATCTTCTTACGAACTAGCTCATCAAAATCGGAAATTTTCATCCTAGCTTTGTCTTTACGAATCCCGAGAATTCGATGAGAAAGCCGTTCCTCGCTCCACCCGGGCCTTCCTCTCAAAAGAATGTTAAGCATCTCCTAAGAGTCTGGATTGAGGATGAAAACCGTTGAATCTCTTCGAGAATCCTTTGCCATCTTCATTGGTGAGAACCACCATTCTTTTTTGAGGAGCGAGGGTTTTCTTCTTTAATTTCTCACCTTTCTTTTTTTCGCCTCCAACAAACCTTCCCCGGTTTGTTGGGTTTCTTCAAAGAAGAAGATAGCGCTTGGTGATTCTCGCTTTTTTCTTTCTTTCCCTTTATAGTCTTCTTTTCGCAAAGAATGGGCTTGAAGAACACCTTGGATTTAGAGAATGGGGTCGAATTGGCGAAGATGTCCTCCTCCTTCTCTTCGCACATCTCCAAAATAAATGTTATTTTGGTGGCATAGTGATCTTGCCTTTGATCGAGATAGCCCTCACAACTTGTTTTATGACCTTGGCTTGCTCACTCACCATCCGAATCAAGAATCTAAGCTAGTTGAAGTCGGTGGTGGGTGAAGCCTCGATCGCCGCCATTAATCTGAGCTTCGGGTACTAATCGCTCAAAACTCCCCTCGAATGACTCATGATGCATTTGCTCACAATATCCAACAAAACTCTATATTTGTGGCTTCAAATGCCTTTATGCAAGTTGTAGCCTCAAATTTTATAGATTCTCGAAGAATCCTATCTAAATACTCTGCTCTCTCTACCCAACATATACACAGCAAGATCCTCTCCTCTATCACAAAGCTCAAAAACATCGTTTAAATTTTTCGGAATTATATACAATTCCCTTTCAAAGTCGATGTATTTAGACGAGTGTTCTAAATGTGATACAGTAATCTCGGAATGTATACCATCCTCTTCATCTATCTTCAGATTACAGATGAACTCGATTACCTCTTTCGTGTATTCTTGGTCCCATTAGAACTGCGGCGAGATTGATTGGTGAGTTTGGCCAAACGAATCAAATGGAGAGCCTCCTCTTCTGGTTTAGAGTTGGTTGTGCTATCGAGTGAGATAACAAACTCGTACCAAGGTTTATTGATTTCGGCTAATTTGTCGAAAACTATAGGAGCCATTTGAGATTTGAAGATTTTAAGATTTAGGGTTTAGGTTTTCTGGGCAAAGGGGATTTTCTTGCAGAGGATTTGGGAACGAAGGGTTTGATAAAATTTGACTTGAATGGCTTCAAAGGATTAAATAGCTTGAGATCGTGGGGATTCGCGTTGGTTAGGTGAAAAGCAACGGTTGAGATTAATCGCCGATTAATCGGGTATGCGAACAGTTGATCTTCTGAAAAGTAAGCCGCCAATTTATCCTTATTGGTCATTAAATGTAACAGAGCATTAAATGACTGTTGACCTTCTTCGGAATTTCAAAAGATCCCGCCCAAAAACATTCCTTAGGTGTTTTGTATTTATTGCAAATGATTACTGAGCTTCACTTAAGCAATAAATGAGTCGCATGAGTCATTACTTCTTCAGACTAATTTCCCTCTATCAGTCTTACTGAGTATTGACCTTGATAAAATGTCAAGATGATCTTTTAGTCTTGAATGGGTTCAAGATGCTTCTTCGAGTCTTGACTTTCAAGAAATCTGAAGTTTCGAGACTCCGCCAAGATTTCCATTTTATCCCGAGCTTCTCGGAGAAAATCGAGAAAACTTCATGCATCCTAAAACCTTCAATTTTTCGATTTTACTCTATACACCGATCTAACATCCCTAATTCAATCGAAAGTTCTTGAAATCTTGATTCACCAAAGGTTTAGTCAAGATATCGCCTCTCGCTTATCGAAGATGATTTTTCTCCATCCTTCGTCCTTTTTCTCGACATGATCTCTCGATGAAGTGATGTCTCGATATCCACATGCTTGCATCCGTGTAATAACGGATTTTGTGAAATAGCAATGACACTATTATTGTCACAAAAATATTGGTACTTCATTGGCTACAACTTTATAATCCCTTAATTGTTGTCCGAGCCAAAGAATCGAAACAAAGCAGCTTTCGCGCAATTATGTATTCACTTTTTCAAGAAGATCGTTGTTCTATCGAGGTCTATTTCTTCAAAAACCAAGATATCACCATTTCCTAGAAATTGACAAGTTCCCGTAGTGGACTTCCGCCAATTTCGCAACCTCCATAATCGCATGAGTAACCAGTTAATTCAAGGTTATCATCGCCATGGATACCATAATCCTCTATTCATCGTGCCCTTAAGATACTTCAAGATCTTTTTGGCGACCTCCATGTGACTAGCCTTAGGATTAACTTGATATCTTGCACATATCCCAACAACAAATGTTATATCCGCCTACTTGTTGTAGATAGAGCAATGATCCAATGATTCCTCTATAATCGGTATGACTTCACCGATTTGCCTTCGTAATCGAGATCCATCTTGTAGTTAAGATTCATAGGAATTTAACCGCATTGCAATCTAGACACCATATTTGGCAATCGGATCTACGTGTACTTTGTCCGGTTGATGAATATTCCTTCCTTTGATTGTTTCACTTGAAGACCTAGAAAGAAATTCATCTCTCCATCATTGACATCTCAAACTTGCCTTTCATCGGTGTTGAAAACTTTTCACACAAATGATGGTTTGAGATCCAAAAATGATGTCATCAACATATATCCTAACTAGTAAGATATCTTCCCCATCTTCTATCCCTAACGAGTTCTATCAACAAATCCCTTTGACAAAACCATGGTCAAGAAGAAACCGAAAAAAGTATCATAGCTTAAGACCATACAAAGCTTTTTCTCGAGGCTCAGAAACTTGGTCATTCTGCTTTGAAACCGTGAGGTTGTTCCACATAAACCTCTTCTTTAAGCACACCTTTCGTAAATGCACTTTTCACATCCATTTAATAGACCGTGAACTTCATGTGGGCAAAGATATGCAAGAAAAACAATCGATGGCTTCTAGTCTTGCAACAGTGAAAGGTTTCATCATAATCCAAGCCTTCTTTCGGGAATAACCTTGTCAGCAACTAGCCTTTTGCTTTTGTTTCTTACAATGTTGTTATTTTCATCTCTTTTTATTCTTGAAAACCCACTTGGTTCCAATGACATTGTGCCTTTCAGTCTATCTACTAGCTCCCATACTTCATTTATTGAGAATTGATTCAAATTTCATCTTGCATAGCAAGAAATCCAATGAGAATCTTGTAGAGCTTCACCAATCTCAATGGGTTCTTTCTCCCGATAGGAAGCGACATAATAGTGCACTCTCACCATGGAACCTTCTTGTTTTGACACCTTCAAAGATCACCCACAATCGACTTGTAGGATGACTATCTAACCATTTCCTTCTTGATGTTCCCCTTCAATAAGATCCTCAACATTTGAAATGTTAGGTTTCGATTAATTCAAGAAACTCGGGGAACAATGTAAAGGAGAAAGAGAATCATCTTCCTCAGAGAAATTCTATTGAAACATTGTCGAGACATTTGTTCCCCTTTGGTTGATAGATTCGAATTTGCCTGTTTGTGACCACATCTTCATCGCATCACATACCGAGTCCAAATGTGTCTGCTCGATTGGTCACCTTGTGTGTTGGCTTTCCTGAGTCTCACCATCATCCGAACTTCTTTATCCGAAGTCCGAGTCACTCCAATCATAGATAGTGACCGACTTCTTCTTTTCGTGTTCAATGGATGATTTGTCATTCTTTTCAGCTTAATCTGTGATCCTCTTGTCAGTTCATCTCAAGATCATGTTCCTATTTCTTCCAACACAAGTAGATTCATCAAAATAACATGAGGTGTTTCCTCCACAATAAGAGTCCTCAGCTTTGTAAACTCGAAGCTTTTATTGACTTGAGAATACCCTAAGAATATTCCTTCATCGCCTTTTCTATCAAATGTTTTCAATCTGGTCTTTACCATTATTGTGTATGAAACGCTTTTAACCAAACACAAGAAAGAAAGAAACAAGAGGCTTCTTTCATTCCAAAGCTCATAGGGTGTTTTGCCTTGACTCTTGGTCAAGATGGATCTGTTTCCGTGAGTAAAGCATGCGTTGTTGACAACTTTCAAATTTCAAAAACCTTTTAGAAATATCGACACTATCATTGTTCTTGCAGCTTCTTTAAGAGTCATGTTCCTTCTTTCAGCAACACCATTTTGTTGAGGGGTCCTTGCAGCTGATGTTTCATGTGAAATTCCATTTGCTGCACAATAATCAGATATGATATGATTTATAAATTTAGTTCCCTTGTCATATCTGATTTTGACCACACTCGATTTTTTCTCAATCTTGAGCCTTTTTCAATGGTCGGCAAATTTATATCGAGTGTCTTTCTTACTGAGTAAGAATATGACCCAAGTATATCTTGAATAGTCATCAACTACTACCAATGTGTATTTCCTGCCATTAGTGCTCACTTGTGTTATAGGACCAAAGAGATCCATATGCAATAACTGAAGTATTCTCTCAGTAGAAACATCTACTTTACTTTTAAATGATGCTCTAACTTGTTTTCCTTTTTGGCACGCATCACAAATATGTTCCTTCTTGAACACTTCATTAAAGAACCCTCTCACAAGAGCTAATCTTGCAAGTTTATTCAGGTTTTGAAATTCGTGTGATTCATTCTTTTTATGCCATAACCAACCGGGTATCTGTGGAACTTTTAAGAACCAAACATGTATCTTTAAGAGTTGAACTCGGTCGGCAGGATACACATTTCCTTTTCTAGTACCAGTCAGTAATATTTTCTGTGTTATATCATCTTTCACATAACATAAGTTCTTAGAGAACTCAACATTAAAACCTTTATCACAGAATTGGCTTATTGAAAGCAAGTTATGCTTCAATCCGGATGCATATGAAACACCATGGATATGAATCGAAGTCGATTTCCAAAGTTCCATATCCTTGATCGTCCTTGGAGTTATCTCCAAAAGTGATCTGAGGGCCTCTTTGTTCAACATAGTCACTTTGAGTATCTTCTTGAATCTCATATGTCTTGAGCATCCACCGTCCAAGATACCATACATCGAGGGCTTTTTTCTCTCTCTTTCATCGGTCTTGTGATCTTTAATCAACTTCGGTTGCCTTGTTTTCCTCCTCGCAACAGATCAATTTTTTTAGGTACCCAATTTGTGTAGGGTCCTACAAGGTTAGATTTGTTTCGGAATCCAAATATGCCCGACAACTCTAATCACTTTAGAGTGGCTAATTTGTCTTCCATAAACATCAACATACACATTTACTACTCTAGGTGCCTTAGTAGTTTTTTACGGTATGTGTAGCTTTAGCATGAACGTGAGCCTTTGAATTTTTCTTTGTTCGGCCTTTTGTTCAGATGCTTAGGCTTTTTTGTGACCGGGTCTAAATCTTTGTTGACTCGGGTTGAGATAACCTTTACCCTTAGGCAAGTGGGGTTCGGGTTGTGCATCTTTGAAATTTGGTCTTTCAAGATATCGAGGACTTGGTCTCTTCATTGAGAATGTCTCTGCTTTGAAAGTGTTTCTCTTCCTCAAGATTCCTCCGATGGTTCAGGCGAGATCCTTTCGAGTTTGCATTCTTAGCCCGAGGCTTTGAAGTACTTGCTCGAAATTTTCCAATCGTGCTGCTCGGGTTTTCTAGCCTTCACCGAGGTTTGGGCTTTTCCAACCGATCATTCAGTTTTTACCAAATCATGGGTCCTTTTCCTTTGTCTACAACCTTGGGCATTTCTTCGGTTTGAAGTGTGGGTGCCATCGGTTTTACAAAGATTGTGTTCTTGCTACTTGATGCAAAGATTCGATGACCTTGTGAGGTTCCCCTCGAATGTATCCCAATCCAGATTTTATAGTGGCCGGATCTCTGGTAACTCTGAATTTCATCTATTACTTTAGATCAAAGATTCAATAGAGTTAGCTTCTTACGTGCACTATCCTCACAGATTCTATAGAGTTTCATGCTTCTTAGAGGTCATTGAACTTAGTTACGATCAAATTGAATCTCTTCAAATGGATTTCTCTAAGCTTTTCGATTAAGGTCACTATCAACTTCTCTTTCTCTCGAGTTGTACTTTCGTAACATCCAATTCATCAAGCTCCCATTAATTGAGAAGTGATTTCAGTTTTTCTAGAGTCTTTCCATTTTAGATTTTCAAACTTTCGATTCTTTATTCTGCTCTTGAGTTTCATTTAGCAGTTCTTGTAAAACAGCATAGTCCTTCATTAGATTCTCAAAAGAATCTATGAGGTCAAATTGACTATTTACAGTTGAACTTGACAACTCTTGTGCTAGTGTAGGAGCAACAACAGAGAAAGAAGAGTTTACCTCCTCAATGGCCATCAGACAGATGTCATCACTTTCACTGTCTGAGAATATCTCATCTGAAGAGCGAGATCCCTCCTCAGAATGTTCTTCTTCTGCAACCATGGTCTTTTTGCTAGAGAACTTCCTGTCTCTTTTAGCTTGCCTTTCTCTTCTCTCCTTAGCACTTAGATCTGGACAATCATACTGGAAGTGACCTTTCTTTTGGCAATTGTAGCATCTGTTGGCATCATCATCCCGATCACTTTCTTCTTTGGACTTGGAGTCCTTCTTTCTGGATGAAGATCCTTTAGTTTTCTGGTCCTTTCTCTTCTCAGTTGGTTTGTCCTCAGGTTTCTTCTGGTACCTGTGATTCCTGTAATAGCTTTTGTATTTTCCATATCGACTATTAAGTCTTTCAAACCTCCTTGCCATATGTGCTAGCTTATCCTCAAGCTCATCCTGATCCTTAGCAAGAGAGTTCTCAGACTCTCTAGTTTTACAGGTTTTATCTTTGGCCTTAAAAGCAACATTCTTACTAAATGATGAATCATCTTTGTTGTCAGCCTTTTTGGATTTCTTATCAATTACAAACTCATAGGTCTTCATCTCAGAGAAGACTTGTTGATAGGGTATTGAATTAATGTTTTTGGTGTTTTCAATCACCACTGCATGTATATCTCATTTCTTAGAAAGACCTCTAAGAATTTTCAATGCAACTTCTCTCTGTGGATATTTCTTTCCAAGTGCATTTTGATCATTCATAATGCTAGTGAATCGGACTTCCAATTTGTCAATTGATTCACCTTCTTCCATTTCAAAACTATCAAACTTTCCTATTGCAACTGAAAGTTTGTTTTCTTTGATATGATCTGTGCCTTGGCACATTATAGCTAATGTATCCCAGATTTCTTTTTGCGATATTGCGTTGAGAAATCATTCTCATCACACCATCATCAATTGTACCAGATAGTGTGTCTTTAGCAATATAGTCTAGATTGACTAACTTTCTCTCCTCGTGAGTCAATTTGGCCATCGACTTAGGAAATTCTTCTCTAGGATCATTTCTCTCATTTTCTGTTCCTCTGGGATTCACCACAGTAAATTGGAATGGTCCTTCAGAGACCACTCTCCACATACGCTCATGTTTAGAATACAGGTGAGTCTGCATTCTCAATCTCCATAGATCATAGTTCTCCACTGAGAACATGGGAAGTTTCTTAGAAGACATTTTTTATCCTAGTCTTTTTAAGAATTCACAAAATAAGATCCGATTCAAGTAGACCACAAGTATTTTTAGCAAATAAAACTTTGGTCAACAAAGCCAGTGGTCAAGTTGAACCACTACTCGATACCACTTGTTGGTCCCAAAATGAGTCTTACACGTGTGGGGGAATACACGTGTTCGTTTTTTTAAAACTTTTCTTTTCTCGAGGTCACCTTTGGTCGGGTTGTCCTAAAGATTTGGTCCCGAGAAGCACAAAACACTCGAGTCAAAGTCTCATCGAGATAAAATGATCCTAAATTTTTCGTAAACCTCGGATAATCCCAACCGAGTACGTTTTCAGAGATCCCGAGTTTCTTGGATCGATAACTAACTTATCAACCCTCGTAAGAGTAAGTTCGGTTTGGTAACTATCTCTGTTCTAGCTACTCGGATGTGCGGAATGGTTGGCCCTTTAGTTTATACTTGTTTTAAGCTTTGCTGAAAACCATCCTTTGAATGGAATAGTGATTAGGCTGTGATTCAATTATATGCAACTTCCAGTGGATTGATTCCAAATTGAAATATCGATGAAAATATGCTTTCGATTTAAGTCAATGCAACGCTTAAGCACTGATATAAAGAAAGAATAAACAACACAAAAATTTATAGTGGTTCGAGACTCAAGCTCCTCGTCAACTCTCTCTCGATCCTCGAGAAAATTCACTAATCACTTCCTTGAGCTTTCTGACTACCTCGCATAGTTTACTTACTCAACTCGGCCTGAGCTTTCTGGACTACTCCACATAGTTTACTTACTCAACCCGACCTTGAGCTTTCTGACTACCTCCGTAGTTTACTTACTCAAACACAAACAAGCTTTTAGACTACCTCGGAGCTTACTAACTTCACCTCTAGAGCTTTCTGACTACTCCGCGTAGTTTACTAACTCTTTACAACTCTTCTCACCAACAATCACACTCAAACTACCTTCTAAAGGGTTTGGGGTTTCTTGGTTGGTTTCCAACTAGGATGAGATATCCTTTACAATAAAGTACAATGCAAAGGCTAGAATATCTCGACTAAGCTTTGGATATATCTTATCAAGCTATGCTTAGTGGAATGAGCTCTCTTGATTTAAAAAGCACTTGGGAAAATTCTAAGTTTTTCTAGTGCTTTAACTTTATGATAATAAGTTTGAGCTCTTGAGTTGCTTACAAATTTCCCCGTAACCTTACAATGTAGAGGGTCACAAGTATTTATAGGCATACACCAAGGTCACTCTTGAAAAACTATCCGTTGGAGGAGATAACCGTGTGAGTTTCCTTTATGGTGTGAGGAACGGCTATATTTAGGGTTTGAAACTCCCTAACACGTTTTTTAGGCAATAACTTTTCATGTAGCCGATCTTCACTTTTTGCGATCTGAACTATGGTATTCCGACATCTTTTTTCACAATCCTTTCATCCGCGATGTCGATGATTGTACATTGTTGTCTTCCTCTTTTTGACTTTTTGTCTCCGCTTAAAGGTAGACAACTTCAACGGCTCTTTTTTAAGTTTACAATCTCGAAAGGTGATATAACCTTAACAACACTTTGTCTTAGTTCCTTTTTATGCGCATTTGAATGTCTTGGGCAATATCTATTTTTCTAAGAATCGCGATCTTCTCGGTGTTGCATCCTTCAAATAGATATGTTAGATTACCTCGGAACATTAGGGTTTGTCTTGAGCATTGATACATTCTTGAATCTTCGATAATTATTGTGCTTCGATATTCTTGATCTTCAATTCTTGATCTTACGTCTTACCAACGTCTTGAGTCTTGAGAGTCTTGAGGTCTTGCAGTCTTGACGTCTTACTCTTGAGTCTTAGGAGATATCTTGGCCGATATCTTTTAGTCTTCATCTTTGAGTCTTGATTCCTCGGTTTCATCTTGAGTCTTGATATCTCGATTTCCTGCTAGTCTTGATTCTCGGTTTCTTCTTGAGTCTTGAAAACTTTTTAATTTCATCTTTGAAACCGGTTTCTTGAAACTTATCTTGAGTTCTTGATATCTCGGTTTCTGCTTGAGTCTTGATTCTCGATTTCTGGCGAGTCTTGATATCTCGATTTCACACTTGAGTCTTGATTTCTCGGGTTTCTTCTTGAGTCTTGAAACTTTTTGTTTCATCTTTGAAACTTGGTTTCTTGAAAACATATCTTGAGTTCTTCAGAATCTTTAGATCCTAACCTGATCTATATCTGCTGACTATATATTTTGCAGATATCATCCTGAATACTCTAAAACTTAATCCTGACTCAACTATCAAGATTATCCTGAACATGTCATACTCAGGGGTTTTGGGATCTAATCAAAATCATATATTTTTATTAAATTCATCTCCCAACACTATCTATTACATTAGTTGTCTATACATCTCAGCTGGTCATCCTATCCTGATTTCTAACTCATTAGTCAGCTAACATGTCTAACTGGTCATATTGTAATCTGTTTTGGAACTTCCATAAAAACTACAAATTTCCCAACAATTTCCCCCTTTTTGATGGAACCAAAACATTTAATTAGAAAAGCAGATAACCAAAATGTAAAGAACATAAACAAGAGAAATCAGAAGACAATGAGACATTGTCTTAAGATCAGAAAGGTAAATCATTTTATTGATTAATTTTGCAGTTTACAAGTACAACAAATGATAATCAAAATTACCTAACATCTGATCTAAGACTTCATCTTCGATCTCTTACGAGTACTTCCTTCGGTGATCTTCTTCAATGATGTTCCTCTCTAGTGCATCAAAGTATGCTCTTCCTCAATCCCAATCGGATCGTATTCTTGATTCTTCTTGAGAGGAGGGATCGATATTCATATCTTGGAGCAGAGGTCTCAATGCCATTTTCTCGCCAGAAAATTCCTTCAAATCCAGACTTATCACCCTCCACCACGATTGCTTATAAGCTTTTCGACTATCCAAGATAGTTTACTCACTTCTTCTACTTTTGAGCTTTAAAAATACCTCAGAGTTTACTTACTCAAACTGGACTTATCACCCTCTCTCTCCTTCTAGATTTTAACGAGTTCACACTCCTACTGGGACTTATCACCCTCTCTCTCTGGATTGCCTAACAACTACCTCACTTCACCACTAGTTATCTCTTTACGAGAATGGGGTTTGGGTTTGGTGTTGTCTCCAACTATGGTGAGATTTTCCCTTACATTTGTTTAGCCTCAATGCTAAGGTTGGGAAAAATCTCTCTAAGCTTAGATACATCGTGGGTTGCTTAGATTGGGTTCTAGAACACTCTTTGAATATATTTGTATATCTACGACTTATGTTATATGGTGGGAAAGCTTGAGTATATGTTCTCTTAGCTCAGAGCATCGTTTTGCTATCTTCTCCGCACTTCCACACGTAATAATGAAGGAAGAACTTGTATTTATAGTGTGGATTTGAATGTTACAGTTGGAGAGAATCACATTCAAATCCATACTATTCTTTTGTAAGTTCTGCAGCCTTTTCAGGCTGGTTGTCTTCCTCTCATTGGTCCACGTCAGCTGGATTCCAACGGCTATATTCCTCAGTTTCTTCGCCTGAATATTCAGTTTTATATTGAAAGATTCAAGAATTCTTGAGTCTTCATTAATTCTTGCGCCTTCAAAGATATCATTTGTCTTCGATCTTGATATCTTGATCTTGGGTCTTTAGTGTCTTCTGAGTCTTCAGAGATATACTGAGTCTTCATCTTTGAGTCTTGATTTCTCGATCTCATCTTTCGAGTCTTGATTCTCGATCTCGGCCTCTACATCGAGTCTTGATTCTCGATTTCATCTTGAGTCTTGAAACTTTCCGGTTTCATCTTTGAAACCGGTTCTTGAAAACTTTTGAGTCTTCGAATCTTGAAATCTATCCTGATCTATTTCTGCTGACTATACATTGTGCAGATAACATCCTGAACACTCTAAAACTGAATCCTGACTCATCTATCAAGATTATCCTGAACATGTCATACTCAGGGGTTTTGGGATCTAATCAAAATCTTCTTTATTAAATTCATTTCCCAACAACTACAAATTTCCCAACAATTTCCCCCTTTTTGATGGAACCAAAACATTTAATCAGAAAAGCAGATAACCAAAATGTAAAGAACATAAACAAGAGAAATCAGAAGACAGTGAAACATTGTCTTAAGATCAGAAAGGTAAATCATTTTATTGATTAATTTTGCAGTTTACAAGTACAACAAATGATAATCAAAATTACCTAACATCTGATCTAAGACTTCATCTTCTGATCTCTTCTGAGTACTTCCTTCTGGTGATCTTCTTCAATGATGTTCCCTCTCTCTAGTGCATCAAAGTATGCTCTTCTGAATCCCACTAGATCGTATTCTTGATTCTTCTTGAGAGGAGGGATCAGATATTCATATCTTGGAGCAGAGGGTCTCAATGCCATTTTCTGCCCTTCTCTCATGACCTCTATGTAGAATACTGGATACTTTGTCTCGAGCCAGTCCAGAAAGATCTCATCAAATACATTGTCATCTTGTTCTTCTGGGACTCGCTGGATCATGAAGACATCGCATAGCCAGTCTGTCTTTATTATTCTCCAGGGATCATGACAGTCTTCTCTATAGATTAGGATCTTATTAACATTTGCAGGAAAGTCATTTTCTACCCAGGTCTCGTCTTTACCTGCGACAGCCTTCTTCTTCTGCTTTCTCCTGAATGCTCGATCCAGGTATGCTGCATCCTTCAGCTTCTTCCTCTTGGTGGCCTCATCAATGACCTTTCTCCTTTTGGTCTGGTCTTCTTGTTCCCTGACCTAGTCTTTTGATAATAGCGATTCGATCTTGTAACCTGATTTTACGAGCGACGAAACCCTTTTCCCTTTTTCTTCTCTTTTCCTTTCTTCTTGTTTTCTTCTCTTCTTCTTCTTCGCCTTCTTCTTTCTTCTTCTTCTTCTTCTTCTTCTTGCTTCTTGGCAAGTTCAAGACTTCTTGCCTCTGTTGGGAAATACGGGGTGTCCGGATCTATTCAAGGTGTATTTAAATACATATTTAAATTATTCAATTAATTACAAACATGAGTCAATCCTAAATTAATTCAACATAATAATTAAACAAGCAACAACAACATGCGTACACGTAATTCACGTAAATCTTAAGCATGCGGAATATAGGAGTTACGAAATTACATACCTTTTGTAGTGACAACCGTTGAGACGATGGATCAACCAAAAGCGCCTTCTCAAATATGTCCCAAGTCCACGAACGTAATCCGGTGGAAGGATTCTCACGAACGATTTTAATAAAAGAGAGAACTAAAAATATTTTCCACCACCTTTGTGGATTTCTAATTTTTTCAACACATGGAATTGCATTGGGGATGAAAAATTTATCCCCTATTTATACTTGAGGTGGTGGTCGAATTTTTGGGGAAAAATAATAAGGGAAAATCTTTTTCTTGATCTCCAAGAAATCTTGAATATGTCTCATATATTCTTTTCTCCATAATTAAAATATTCCACAAAAATCTTTCCTTCTCTTAATATGGAATTTTCGAAATAAATGAGGGAGTAGGAATCCAAGATTTGGATCTTCTTGAATTTAAGAGATATTCTTGTATTGCAAGAATACATATCTTCCACAACATCTTTTCAAGAAATTCAAGAAAATTTTTCCTTCCCTTATTTACTCAAAATTTTTGAAACTTTCTTAATAAATAACCAAGTGGGAGATTTCTTGAATTTAATGAGATAATCCTGCATTCCAAGAATACTTATCTTCATTCCATAACAAAATTCAAAGAAAATCCTTCTCCCCTTTTATTTATTAATTTCGAAATTAATTAGGAAAAATAGGCCAATAATATTTTCTTCTCATTTTCATTAATTGGACTTTAATTGGGCTATTTGAGGGGCCTTTAGGAGAATTAAGATTGGACCTCCAATGGGCTATGAAACTTTAATATTAAGCCAAAATATTATTCAAGATCATTAATATTAATTTACTCCACTATAAAATTAATATTGAACTATCCATCTTAATCCATATTACGACGCTTCAATAATATGACTCCCAATTATTATTTCCCGTGTTTAAGATTATCTAGTCCACTAATTAATTAAGCCACTGAAAAAGCTTTATATTAATTAATATCTTTTTCCTTGGAGTAAAGACAACTCAACATTATTATCCATACCAGAAATAAATTTTCACTTGCAAGATTTGGTATGATAAAGCTTTTGAGCCCACCAAGGGGACAAATCAAGCAAGACTCGCTCGCACACGATCCTCCGTATTAAATCTTAGCAATCGTCGTGTAACTAATAATATTGCCCAAGATATAAGGTATCAAATCACGTTGATTCTCTTCCCATCATAAGTCAAATCAATAGTTATTAATTTCACACGATCCTATTTAAGGAACGGAGATTAAGAAATAACGAACCACTGAGGTCTAATTCTTCTATATTCAGTGCTTGAAGAATTTATCCTCTTGTAGGTCCTATTCAACGCATCATAATGCACTAGTGTAATCTCTTGGTCAAGACAGGCCAATATGAGCCTTACACTTCAACCTTTCACGATGGTTTGTTCATTTCCGTCTAGGTTGTGAGTTTGTACTTAGTTACGAGGAACTGTTAGTTTGATCTTCCGTGATCTGGTATCACCAAATTATCTACAATGTAACACGTACTATTTATTGAATAGGTATGCAGTAAATATATATAACATTCAATCATATTTAATGCAACAGTGATAAATAATTTATTTCAGTAAATAAATAAGAAATTCAGTTTGGTTATACAAAGTAAAAAGCTTACTTTCCAGTATAACCCCAACAATCTCCCACTTATACTCAAAGTCTGCTTTTAAGTATACTACAACACGTCTCGTGTTCTACGTGACATCTAATGTCACTCACACGAACATATTTCTCCCACTTGTACTCAAAGCAGATTGGCAATGCTCTTGACACCTATTCCTTCCACATGTCTCTTGAATGTATTCTAAGACAGACCCTTTGTGAATGGATCTGCTAGGTTATCTTCCGACGCAATCTTTGTCACCTCTATGTCTCCTCTCTTAACGATTTCTCGTATAAGATGATATTTTCTTTCTATGTGTTTGTTGGCTTTGTGGGCTCTCGGTTCCCTTGAATTTGCAACTGCTCCGACATTATCACAGTAAACCATGATTATGTTGGGCAAATCCGGAACAACGTCCAAGTCCACTAAGAAGTTCTTGAGCCAAACCTCTTCCTTTGCTACTTCACATGCGGCTACGTATTCGACTTTCATGGTAGAATCGGCGATGCATTTCTGCTTAATGCTTCTCCATGTCATGGCTCCTTCTCCCATGCAAAACACACTACCCGAGGTTGACTTCCTGGATGTTGGGTCCATATTTCGTTCGGCCCAGTTGATCCTGATGGCTTAGGGTTAGGGCGTGATTATCTATTATAAATAGATGTTTTCTTCTTGTAATAATATCCGAAAAATATAGTGAAAATCCTGGCTTGACATCGCCCCCAGACGTAGTCGCAAGACGAACTGGGTAAACAAGTTTCATGTTCTTTTTTCTTTTCATCATTGTGTGTGTGCTCAAATCATAACACTGGAGTTTATGTCTGATTGGAAATCTGAGTCCGTGTAACCGATGGGGATTAGACTGTCTGACTGATAAACCAACATTCTGTCCCGTGTCTTCTTTAGATACTTCAAAATGTTTTTAACTGCAGTCCAATGCTCTTTCCTGGGGTTACTTTGATATCTTGCTACCATGCCTATGTATGAAGCTTGTGAGAGGCCGATCATCCTTTTCCTGCGATCTCGAGTGATCTTGATCCCTAGGATATGACCAGCTTCTCCCAAGTCCTTCATATCAAACTGTTATGACAACCATGCCCTTACGTCTGACAACATCTTTACATCGTTCCCGATGAGCAGAATGTCATCTACGTATAGTACTAAGAATACCAAGGCAGGTCTATCGAACTTTTTATAAACACAACTTTCGAAATTGTTTTGATCAAAACCGTAAGATTTTATAATCTGATCAAAACATTGATTCCAAGCATGGGATGCTTGCTTCAGCCCATAAATGGACTTCCTCAGCTTGCAAACCGGATGATTTTGGCCTTTTTTAATGAAGCGTTCGGGTTGTTGCATATAAATTTCCTCGTCAAGACTTCCGTTAAGGAAAGCTATCTTGACATCCATTTGCCAGATCTCAAAATCTAGGTGCGTAGCAATCGACAAGAAAATACAGATGGACTTGAGCATGGCTATGGGCAAAAAAGTTTCCTCATAATTGATCCCTTCTTTCTGAGTGTACCCTTTCGCCACGAGTCTCGCTTTGAAGGTTTCCACCTTCACGTCTGGTCCTCTTTTCCTCTTACATCCAATGGGTTTCACCCCATTAAGTGGTTCGACTGGCTCCCACACTTTATTGTGATCCATTGAACCCATTTCGGCTTCCATTGCAATTTGCCAAGAATCTGCATCCTTGTCTTGGATCGCCTCGTTGTACGACCATGGATCTGATTCTTCTTCGGAGATCAAGTCTGAAGACTCTCCTATCCCCAAGAATTGCTCGGGTTGTCTAAAAACCCTCCCACTGCGACGAGGTTCTGGTTGTGTAGGCGTGACACTTGGTATATCGACTTGCATAGTCGGCAAAGGAGTTGGCCCTCTAAGTTCTTCTAAGGTAATCTCACTTCTAGGCTTTCTATCGTTCATATAGTCTTCTTCCAAAAATCTAAAGAGCGTACTTATTACGACCTTTTGATCTTTGGGACCATAGAACATGCATCCTTTAGTTCCCTCGGGGTATCCTATAAACAACCTTAATTCCGAACGTGCATCCAACTTACCGACTTTCTTGTCCAACACGTATGCCGGACACCCCCAGATTCTCATATGTCCCAAGATGGGCTTATGCCCTATCCACAATTCTCTAGGGGTTTTGGGAACTGACTTGGATATCACTAGGTTTAGAATGTAAGCCGTTGTTTCCAAGGCGTAACCCCATAACGATTTTGGCAAATCTGCTTAACTCATCATTGATCTGACCATTTCTAAAAGTGTTCCATTTGTTCGTTCTGCAACCCCATTTTGTTGAGGGGTACCGTGCGATCAATCGTGATTCAATCCTTCGTCCGATTGTAGTTCAAAAATTCATCGCCGAGGTATTCAAAAATTCACGACGATCGTAGAAACTTTTTTTTCCTTATGATTCTCCGCTTGAGCCTTAAATTCTTTGAATTTATCAAAGGTCACAGATTTATGCTTCATTAGGAAAACGTACCCATAACGTGAGTAATCATCGATAAAAGTAATAAAATACTCGTAGCCACCTCTAGCTTTGATTTACATTGGACCACACACATCAATGTGAACTATTTTCAACACTTCTTTAGCTCTAAGCCCCTTGGCTCCAAATGCCCTCTTGGTCATTTTGTCCTCCAAACATGATTCGCAGGTTGGAAATGGTTCAATCCGGAGGCACTCCAATGAACCATCTTGGACCAACCTTTGAATCCTATTCCGATTAATATGACCTAATCTCAGATGCCAAAGAAGTGTCTCATTCACATTAGTTGAACGTTTTCTTTTAGTGCTTGAAACGGTCGATGTGTTACAGGATGCATTTTGTGAGTGGTGTGCACAGGTAATAGTGTAGAGATTGTTCCATAAAGTTCCATGACAGACAAACACATTGTTACGAAAAATAGTAACATGTTTATTAAAACGAACAGAATATCCATCAGCAAATAGTTTAGAAATAGAAATAAGGTTTTTCCGAAAAACAGGAACATAAAGAACATCTCTTAAAATTAAACTTCTGTCTTCAAAAGACAGGTGCACGTCTCCCACTGCTTCAGCTGCCACTCTCGTAGCATCGCCTAGCGTGATAAGGATCTCACTCCCACTAAGTTGTCGGGTCAGCTTGAACCCGTGAAGTAAACATGATCAGTGGATCCCGTATCAACTACCCACGAATGAGAAGTATACGCCGCTAAACAAGTTTCAACAGCTAGTGCGTGAGAATTACCTTTCTTTCTGACCCTTTTTGGGCTTGGAACAGGCAAACGCCCATTGTCCTTTTTCACCGCAGTTGAAGCACTTCCCCTTTAGATTTTCCTTGACACCACCAGCATTCCTCATCTTACCATTGCCCTTGGCAATAGTTGAGGTTGTTTGCTTATGGCTTTTGGTCCTCTTCTTTTTCTTGCCCTCCCTTGGCCTAGAAGATAAAGACGGACCACTTGCCGTCAAAGCTTGAGTTTTGTGCCACATCAACGTCTCTGCCGAGACCAAAGCTTGTAAGAAATCAACTAGCGAGGCCAAAGTGCTCAAAAAATTTTGGACAGAGAGTGGAGTACCAAATCAATCTGGGTCTCCAGATCATAATCTGCACCCAAAACCTCAAGTTTGTTCAGATTGACCATCAATTTTGAGGACGTAATCCCTTACGAGGTTGCCCTCCACCATTTTCAGTGACGAAATCTCTCGCAAGGTGATCTGACGAGCCCCGCATTTTCGACTCGTCAATTGGTTCATCTGGTTTTTGGTGGGTCAAGAATCCACTTGTGCTTTTGTGCAGTTAGGACAATCATAACTTTTTGTTTCCAATCAACATAGTTTCCTATACAATTCTATTGACTTTAAGTATATTAACAGTGGATTAAAAGGTTGCGACATGATGATACTGAAATAAACATACATCTTGTGTCAATATCCGGATCAACACAAAGAAAATCACATAATTCGATCACATGAATCATATTAAAATCTCAAAAGAAATATGAACATGTATCAGCCAATATCTTAAAACCGTTTAAATGAGCCACGTGGGTGGGTCATCATTTAAATCACATTTAAGCAGGTTACAAACAAGAACAGTTACAAACCTTTAATTAAAAAAATTAATTAATAGTTGACTCCCACTTGACCAATATAAAATTGACAGGAACTTCGGAGAAGTATATGCATATCAATTTTATACCTAAGTAATAACCATGATTAAATACATAATTACTATTTCGTTTTGAACGAGCCTCTTGGGAGGGTCATCGTCGCCACTAGTAATAATTCACAATCATCCTTTTGAGAATTCATTCATATGAAAGCTTTCGTTTGGCTATCCCTTAGGGGAATTTCTCCAAAAGAATTCACAAATAAATAAATCATGGAAGTCAAATCAATTTGGTTCAAAACCAAATTAATTATATAAAACATACTTAGTAATTTTTTAGTTTGAGATTTTTCACAAGCAATATCTCATGCAAACACATTAAACGAATTTAAACAGAAGCATAAGAAAAAACAATAAATCAAAACAAAATTAAACACATTGAGCACAAATTATCCAACTGTCATGATTCATTTTTTCTTGTCTTGATATTGAGAAATCGTACGTCTTCAATTTCTCCCACTCGAACGTCTCGAAAAGTCATGTCTCGTTTACCGACCAGCTCGCGGGCTAGGATGCACGCCTTGCATCCGGCCTAGCCGTATCGATCATCGCCCGTGCTCGCGCGCTCAGCGCCCAGTTCCCGTCGCCTGTGCGCGCGCCTACCCAGCGCCATGCGTGTGCCTTGCACGTGCCGTGCACGCCTGCCCTACGTCGTGCGCCTGTGCGCGTCCAAGGCCAATCCTGCCCGATGCCTAGCGCCGTGCCCGTGCGTGCCTGGCGACGTCCGCATCACGTGCGTGCCTCCCTTGGCACGTTTCGCGTGATACACATCGCCCGCGTACGGTTTCAGATTTGTTTTAATTTCTCGTCTCCGTCTTCATCTTCGATCAGGTTACAATTTATTTTATAAAAAATAAATAAACTTAAATCTAGACTAGTCTGTTACATTAAACAAATCAAATAGCCTAATCTACTCGTTGATTTTCTCAAGAGAAAAATAAATTCGAACGAGTCGAATTAAAACCAATCATACGCATGAAATTAATAAAACACATTAAATACCATGACAATTGGATACCTGCAAAACAGATCTAACAATTCTACTATCCAATTTTCAATAAAATTTAATAGCCAACAAATTTAAATAACAATTTAAATACAGAGCTCGAAATCGAGACTCTGATGCCAGTTGTTGGGAAATACGGGGTGCCCGGATCTATTCGAGGTGTATTTAAATACATATTTAAATTATTCAATTAATTACTAACATGAATCGATCCTAAATTAATTCAACATAATAATTAAACAAGCAACAACAACACGCGTACACGTAATTCACGTAAATCCTAAGCATGCGGAATCTAGGAGTAACGAAATTACATACCTCTTGTAGAGACAACTGTTGAGACGATGGATCAACCCAAAGTGCCTTCTCAAATATGTCCCAAGTCCACGAACGTAATTCGGTGGAAGGATTCTCACGAACGATTTCAATAAAGGAGAAAACTAAAAATATTTGCCACCACCTTTGTGGATTTTTAAATTTTTTCAACACATGAAATTGCCTTGGGGATGAAAAATTCATCCCCTATTTATACTTGAGGTGGTGGTCGAACTTTTGGGGAAAAATAATAAGGGAAAATCTTTTTCTTGATCTCCAAGAAATCTTGAATATATCTCATATATTCTTTTCTCCATAATTAAAATATTCCACAAAAATCTCACCTCCTCTTATTATGGAATTTTCGAAATAAATGAGGGAGTAGGAATCCAAGATTTGGATCTTCTTGAATTTAAGAGATATTCTTGTATTGCAAGAATACATATCTTCCACAACATCTTTTCAAGAAAATCAAGAAAATTTTTCCTTCCCTTATTTACTCAAAAATTTTGAAACTTTCTTAATAAATAACCAAGTGGGAGATTTCTTGAATTTAATGAGATAATCCTGCATTCCAAGAATATTTATCTTCATTCCATAACAAAATTCAAAGAAAATCATTCTCCCCTTTTATTTATTAATTTCGAAACTAATTAGAAAAAATAGGCAACAATAATATTTTCTTCTCCTTTTCATTAATTGGACTTTAATTGGGCTTTTTGAGGGGTCTTTAGGAGAATTAAGATTGGACCTCCATTGAGCTATAAAACTTTATTATTAAGCCAAAATATTATTCAAGCCCATTAATATTAATTTACTCCACTATAAAATTAATATTGAACTATCCATCTTAATCCATATTACGACGCTTCAATAATATGGCTCCCGGTTATTATTTTCCGTGTTTAAGATTATCTAGTTCACTAATTAATTAAGCCACTGAAAAAACTTTATATTAATTAATATCTTTATCCTTAGAGTAAAGACAACTCAACATTATTATCCATGCCGGAAATAAATTTCCATTTGCAAGATTTGGTATGATAAAACTTTTGAGCCCACCAAGGGGACAAATCAAGCAAGACTCGCTCGCACACGATCCTCCGTATTAAATCTTAGCAATCGTCGTGTAACTAATAATATTGCCCAAGATATAAGGTATCAAATCACGTTGATTCTCTTCCCATCTTAAGTCAAAGCAATAGTTATTAATTTCACACGATCTTATTTAAGGAACGGAGGTGAAGAAATAAAGAACTACTGAGGTCTAATTCTTCTATATTCAGTGCTTGAAGAATTTATCCTCCTGTAGGTCCTATTCAGCGCATCATAATGCACTAGTGTAATCTCTTGGTCAAGACAGGCCAATCTGAGCCTTACTTTTCAATCTTTCATGATGGTTTGTTCATTTCCATCTAGGTTGTGAATTTGTACTTAGTTACGAGGAACTGTTAATTTGATCTTCCGTGATCTGGTATCACCAAATTAACTGGTATGCAGTAAATATATATAACATTCAATCATATTTAATGCAAGAGTGATAAATAATTTATTTCAGTAAATAAATAAGAAATTCAGTTTGGTTATACAAAGTAAAAAACATACTTTCCAGTATAACCCCAACAACCTCTTCTTCTGTCTGCAGCCTTTTCTGAAGAGTTAAGAAAAAATCCTCAATTTTATCAACTCTGGCCGTCAGATCAATCATAGCAGATTTCTGTTTAGATAAGGCCATGTCCTGAATTTCCAGCTGTTTGGAGTGTTCTTCAATGGTTGAGAACATCTCGGCCATCCGATGTCAAAGGTTTGTTTTCTTGATGCGAACCATGTCGTCATTGAAGCGGATGGGGCATGTTTTTCTGATATCTCTCATTCCACCTTTTTGGTTGCATCAAAAAAGCTTTCTGAGGGTGTTCTCAAGATTGGCGAACTTAGAGAGCATTTCCTTCTTAAGCTCGTCTGCCTCCAAAGATTGGATCTGAACAGATGAGGCAGAAGGAGCAGGACCAATTATTTTTGACACAACTTCTTCCAGGGCTTTCTTGGCAATAAAAACATAAGTTTCAAACCGTTTCACCGTAGCCTCAAAGCTTGAATCAACCTGCATCAGAGATTTGTAAGCCTCCTCAAAGAGTATTCTGACATCAGAAAGCATGGAGACTTCCAAACCCAGTTTCTCTAACAATAGTTCCACCCTTGTCATTTCTGTTGAAGCAACCTCAGAATGCATTGCCACCAGTTTTGCAGCAGTCTGATTCTTCTCAGATTCAACGAGCCTTATGGTTCTCTCCTCCATCTGATTCAACAGGGTGCTGGCTAGTGTGCTGAATTGAGCTTCCACAGATGCTTTGACCCCATCCAGAATAGTCGTTGAAACTTGGTCGAGGGTCTCAGCCGGAATCACTACTACTGTGTAGATGTTTGCACCTCATCCGGTTCACCCTCAACTGGTTCATCGACAACATATTCAAACTCTTCAATGTACTCAGGAAAACCCATCTTCTTATTCACCAGCCAGGCAACATCATCATCTGTTGCGGGGTTCAAAGAAGATCGAAACTCCAAAATGCTTCATTCTCGACTCGTGTCCATTTAACTCTTCATTTCCCATCGCCTCCAGGACCATTAGAAAATCTTCAACATTCTGCAGTCTGATATCCTTCCAGAAGAGAATATCAACCACCTGCTGTCGAACAACTGGATGGTCAACCAGATCAGAATAATGCTTGTTTAGATAGTTGTCCAATCTTTGCTTCACAAATCTGATGACTGGTTTTTCTGGCTCAGGTGATTCAAAGATCTTTCTGGTGTTGAATGGGTTGTGAGCAACTGAAACAAATAATGCCTTTTGCTTGGCCGTATGGATATCTGGAGTTGCTTCTCTGTATGGCTCTAGTTGAGATGGTTGGGCAAGTTCTGGTTGAAATTCTGCAAATGTGGTTTCTGCAGGTTGGGTTGGCTCAAATGTGGTAAGTTCTGGTTGAGTTGGGGTGGTTTGTCTGGGGGGTGAAGATAGGGTGATTTGTAAGGGGATTTCTGGTTGTGGTGATGGGGGAGTGGGTGATATGGGTAAGTGGGTAGCTTCTGCTCCTTTAAATAGAGAGCTCAGGTGAGCAGAATCAGATGGTTCTGACTCATCCTGTACCTCCTCCAGCCTTTCCTCCTCTTATTCTCATCCTTCTAAAGTTACAACCTCCATCTGAACAACTCCTTCTTCCGCTGTCAGATCCCTTCCTGTGCTGACTGTGTGCTCAGTACTCACACCAGTCTCTCCACCAATTTCCTCCACAATCTAATCCACATGCTGCTCTCCAGCAGATTCCAAAATCTCCACATCACTATCCTCGTCTTGCAAGCCACCAGACCATCTGTTTTCTCTTCATAGTTTTTGTGCGAGGTTGACCTTGTTCTTCAGATTGCACAGATGACGCATGTGCCTTGTCTTTCTTCATCTTGGGCACGTAGGGAACAGGGTCATCATCCCTTTGGCCTGGTAATTCTTCATCTCTTGAGAGAATGACTTTGAACTTTGGCAAGTACTGCTTTCTTCCTTGTCCAGACCAATGGTGGTTTGGAATTTTGTCAGCTAGAATAAGAGACACCTTGTAGATGTTGCTGACCTTCTTAGATAGCACAACATAATTCTGCTCATTAATTATAAATTTATCCGTCTCCTGCATCAATCTATGCTTGAATAGTTCCAACCAGTTCATATCATGTGCCTTCTCAATTATGGCAGTCATCACACTTTGCTTCTGCTGGGTCACGACATCAGGACTGAATGCAATCCCCATAATTACTTTTGAGACAATCTCAAAGAGTAATTTGTACTTCCTCCTCAAATAAGGTGCTTTAACATTTGTGATATTTTTGCTGTTGGCGGGTCTCAGAAGCACCTTTTGAAGGTATTCTTTGTCTGTCATTCCAGCCGTGAACTCATCAGGAGCGTTCCTTCCTGCTGGTAGTGCAAAGATTCGTTGAAGATCATCATTAGACAACTCTATTCTTGTTCCCCCAACAAATGAATAGAGCTCCCTGTTGACTATCTCTTTCAAGTTCCAAAGAAATTCCAGGGACTCAATGTCACAGACACTATCCAAGTGTCTATAGCAGAATTGTTCCAATCCACTAGCACGTAAGCATTCCAAAATTTCTAGGGATTCTGGATCTGTTGTGGCGATAAAGATCACATATTTCTCGTCTACGATCTCTTTTACCATTGAGGCATAATCGCAAACTTCAGGGGTTGCTTTTGAAGTTGCCATTTCTGCAAATGCATACACAACCTAAATTAGGTTTTTCAAAGCCCATATGATTTTAATCAATGCTAAGTGCAGTGGGCAATATGTAAGATTTTTGCACAAATAATCCCCAAATACGTATGTTGTTCATAGTTTCAGAATGTGAAGCATATAGCAAATTAAATTCGATGAAGCAGGAACATATGAACAGCACAACATACACAATCTATAACCCTAATGCATAATATTCATGAATGATAAATTAAAAGTAAAAAAATTACCAGAAAAGCGATTTGAAGATTTTGAAATAAGTTTTAATTCGCTGGATGAATGTTGAATTTGGAAAATGTTCAGGATAAGTTTGAGTGTATGAATACGAAAATGCGAAAGGTTTTTAGAAAAAGGGTTTAGGGTTTTAAATAGGTGGGAGGGAAAATTTTGCACGAAAATTTTTTAGGGTACTTGAGTGTCCGTGTTTTAATCGGACGGCCAAGATTAAACAGTTGAAAAGTAATTAAATCGTGTGGTCAAGGATTTAAAACGACATACTTTTGGACTTAAAAACTCGCAATAAATGCATTTAATACAAAAACCCCACATCCGCATTTAATGCTTGCAGGCATGATGTCACAAAGTAATGGGCACAGTAATAACTAGCATAGATTAGCATAGGCTTTTAGAAATATAAATCAGAAAACTTATCTGACTGACTGATATTATAATCAGTCAGTTACCACGTTGTTCTGATATAGCTTGCCTGACTACTGTTGACCTTACTGATTGTAGCCTAATCCTTATAATTTTCCCAACAATGTCCCATTTTTCTGATCAGGTTTCTTCTTATCCTATCTGATCAGTTGAAGTTCCCCTTTTCAACAGTTATCCTTTTTCTGATTAGTCCTTGACTAATCATCTTCCTTTCTGGTCAGTTTCTTAATCAACTGGTCTTGGAGACCAGTCCATCAAAGATTTCTAATGCACTTTCTCCTAAATCCAAAAGTCCTAGCTCATTACATAGTTCTCTGAATCTGACTTCAGCTAGTGGCTTGGTTAAGATATCAGCTTTCTGCTTATTAGTATGGATCTTTTCCATTCTGATATTCTTCTTTTCCACATGATCTCTTATGAAATGATGTCTGACGTCCACATGTTTGCATCTTGTGTGTAGAACTGGATTCTGAGTTATTACAATAACACTATTACTGTCACAGAATATGGGCACGTTCGTAGCTACAATGTTATAATCCCTCAGCTGCTGACTAAGCCAGAGCAGTTGGGAATAACAGCTTCCTGCGGCCATGTATTCTGCTTCAGTAGTAGATGTGGCAACATATGTCTGATTCTCTGAAAACCAAGAGACCAGTTTGCTTCCTAAGAACTGACATGTACATGAGGTTGACTTTCTGTCTATTCTGCAACCTCCATAATCAGAATTAGAATACCCACTAAGCTCTAGATTATCATCTGATGGGTAGAATAAACCAAAGTTTATTGTCCCCTTCAGATACTTAAGAATCCGCTTAGCTGCTTCCAGGTGGCTTTGCATCGGATTTGCCTGAAATCTGGCACATACACCTACTGCGAATGTTTTGTCTGGTCTGCTGACAGTCAGGTATAGTAGTGATCTAATGAGAGCCCTATATTCTTTCTGATTAATTTTCTGACCATTTTTATCTGGATCCATCCTTAATCCAGTTATCATAGGAATTTTGGCTACCTTACTGGTCTGAATTCGAAACTTAGCCAACAGATTCCTAGTATACTTTGCTTGACAGGTGAATATCCGTTCTGTACTTTGTTTAACTTGAAGACCCATAAAGTAATTCATCTGACCCATCATGGACATCTCGAACTTCCCTTGCATCAGTTTGCTGAATCTATCACATAAACTTTTGTTGGGAAATCCGAAGATGATATTTTCCACATAGATCTGAACCATCAGAATGTCTTCACCATCTTTTATTCTGAACAAGGTTCTGTCTATGACTCCTTTAGTGAATCCAATGTCTACTAAGAACTGAGATAGTGTATCATACCAAGCTCGAGGAGCCTGTTTCAGTCTGTAAAGAGCTTTTCTTAAACGATACACCTGGTTGCCTTTTTCAAAGCCAGGAAGTTGTTCGACATAAACTTCCTCTGCTAGTACCCCATTTAAGAATGCACTCTTTACATCCATCTGATACACAGTAAACCCTCTATGAGCAAAGATATGCCAAAAAAAAATTCCAATGGCTTTCGGTAGGCGAAGCGATCCGTGCAAAGGTCTCATCATAATCAATCCCTTCTGATTGTGAATACCCTTCGCAATAAGTCTTGCCTTATTTCTGGTGATGACATTATTCTCACCCTTCTTGTTCTTGAATACCCACTTGGTGCCTATCACGTCTTGATGAGTTGGTCTATCTACAAGTTCCCAAACCTGATTCCTCTCGAGTTGCTCTAATTCCTCTTGCATAGCTAGAATCCAGCTGGCATCTTGTAGAGCTTCTTCTATTGTGGTAGGTTCTTTTAAAGACAGATAACAACAATACATAGCACATTCACCAACCTGATGTCTAGTTTGGACTCGGGCATTAGAATTGCCGATTATCTGATCAGTCGGATGGTCTTTCAACCAAGTTCTTCTTTTCTGATGTATATCAGTTTGGACATTGTCATCCTCTTCTGATATTGAGTCACTAGAGGTTGGGAGTGGTACAATAATAAGATCCAATTGGCATGGACAAGTCTCAGATGATATTGGAATCATCATACGCTGATGTCTGTCCGCCGGAACATCAGGTGTTCCCCCTGAACCAAATGATTCAATTATTCTTGTCTCAAATTGCACCGAACTTCTTCATCGACAAAGATGCGTACCTTAGGGTCTGATTGACCTGGTGAATCATTAAAATCAAGGTTAGGAACATACATTGTTACGTGATCTGGTCCATTTTCTTTGATACTTAACTAATCCATTTTCTGAACATCAGGTACTGGTTGATCTGGTACTCCTTGTTCTGAGGCAGATTTTTCTTGTTCAGAACATGTCTCATCAAAGACCACATGAGGTGTCTCCTCCACAACTAGGGTTCGCCTATTGAATACCCTGAAAGTTTTGCTAGTTGAGGAATATCCTAAGAATATACCCTCATTTGACTTAGCTGCATAGGTTTTCAACCGACTCTTCCCATTGTTGTGAATAAAACACTTGCACCCAAAAACATGGAAGTAAGAAACACGAGGTTTTCTGCTCATCCACAGTTCATAAGGTGTTTTGAAGTGAATCTTAGTCAGAGAACATATGTTCTGAGTATGACATGCTGTGTTGATAGCTTCTGCCCAGAAACAGTTTGGAGTTGCATGTTCAGCCAACATTGTGCGAGCAGCTTCTTTGAGTGTTCTATTTCTTCGTTTTGCTACGCCATTCTGTTGTGGCGTTCTGGCGGCTGATGTTTCATGTTGTATACCAAACTCAGTGTAAAAATCAGTTGTAAAAGAGTTCAGAAACTCTGTACCTTTATCTGATCTGATTTTTACGATACTGACACCCTTCTCATTCTGCAATCTCTTGAGCAGATCAGGTATCTTTGTTGTAGTTTCATTCTTCTTATACAAGAATACAACCCAGGTAAACTTGAAATATTCATTCACGATCACCAGAGTGTATTTGCGTCCACTGAAACTAAGTGGTGTAACTGGTCCAAACAAATCCATGTGGAGCAGTTGCAGTACTCTGCTGGATGCTGGTCCTTGGATCCCCTTAAATGAAGCTTTAACTTGTTTTCCCTTTTGACATGCGACACATGTCTGATCCTTAGAGAATACCTCATTCGGGAGACCCTCAACTAGGGACATCCTTGCTATCTTGTTAAGAGTCTTAAAGTTCAGATGACTCATTCTCTTGTGCCAGAGCCAACTGCTGCTTTTGGACTCCTAACAATCAGGCATGCATTTCTTGGACAACTGTTCCAGTCTGCAGTGTAGATCGTTCCCTTTCTGGAACCAGTTAGCAAAATCTATTGAGTAGCTCGATTCTTGATAGTGCATTGATCAGTCGAGAACTCAATGTTGAATCCATTATCGCAAAATTGTGAAACCGATAACAGGTTGTGCTTCAAACCATCGACATACGAGACTCCAGTAACTTGTACACCATCATTCTCTAAAGTTCTGAATCCTCTGGTGAAACCAAAGTTATCATCACCAAAGAGTACACGTGGGCCTTCTTGTTCAATGTATGAACTGAGGAGACGTTTGTTTCCAGTCATGTGCCTTGAGCATCCATTATCGATGTACTAGATATTTGCTTGTACACCTCCCTTATTGGCCAAACCCACACGAACCTGCAATCAAATCAGGTTTTAGGTACCTCTGTAGGATTGGGTCCTGAGGGGTTAGTGTACCTTTCGGGATCCAAACAAACAGGGCAATTCTATGGTAATCATCAAGATCAGACGACCTAATTTGTCTGCCATAAGCATCTACATAATCATACATCTCTTCATGTGCTTTATGGTCAGTATGATTATGAGTGTGAACCTTGGATGAATTAGAAGACTTGGGATTTTTCTGTTAGTGTGACTTCTTTTAATCCAGTGTGGTTCAGGTGCAGATGTCCTGGATTTCTGGTTGATGGGATAAGTACGACTGCTACCATCAAAAGATTCATATCTCTTTTGCACAAATGGTTTCTGCAGTTTACCCTTAGCATGCTGGTTAGGCAGTTTGACCTGATTAGGTTTCAGATTAGACTTTCCCTTGCGAGATTGTCCTTTCTGATTCCCAATCTGCTGATTAGGCTGAGGTCTCTTCAGAAGAACATAATTCTTTTATTGATTCCTCGGTTGATGCTTGATCAGGTGAGGTCCATTTATGTTCCCTTTCTGATCAGGCACTCGTCTTTCCTATTCAGCAGGTCTTTTTCCCTTCTTCGATACAGATTTAACATATCGTGTATCTTGTCCAGAAACCTTCGTAGATTCACTTTTGGAATGTGAACTAGGTTGGACATATGAGGATCCAGAAGGGCTATCAAACCCAATACACTTCTTATCAGTTAGCTTCCGAAAGTAGCTTGTTATTTCATCAACATTTTAGAGGCTTTTCCAAAAATCTATACTTTCTTTCGCAATATGTCCTCACTTTGTTTTAGACTTTCATGCAGTCGGAAGAGTTCATCAAACTTATCTTGGAGGATTTTGAGATCATCAGCTTGCTGATTGTTGATAGCTTGTTGTTCCTTAACCAGTTTACCCTGATCAGAAGAGCTGACTTTCAAAAACTCCAGTTCTATAGTCATCTTCTGAACAATATAAACTGATCTCAGTTCAGCAGCTTTACTTACAGCATTATCCTTGACAAGCTAAATGTTCTCAGCCCTTAGGTTATCGTTCTCAGCTTCCACTATTATATAAGTGTCTACTGCATTAGAGAGATCATTAAGCAATTATTCATTGTAGAGCTGCAGGTCAATCTCACCAGTAGATGTGCTCAGCACAATAGGTGTGGAAATAGAAAACACTGAAGATTTAGAAGTTACCTCAGTTTGATCAACATCCTTGGCCATGAGACAGATGTCATCATCAGATGAGAACATTAGATCGTCGAAGTCATCGACGTCATTAGTAGTGGTCATCAGGCAGAAGTCTTCTACAGATGAGTAACCAGAATCATCTAATGGCAGATAGGAATCATCTATCCCAGATGTATCAACAACCATGACTTTTCTGTCTCTGTATCTTTGCTCTCTTCTATTCTGCTTATCTTCTCTTTCTTTTGGAGTTAGGTCAGCGCAATCTGCACTGTAATGATCTGGTTTCTGACAGTTGAAACATGCTCCAGGTTCAGCGGAATTTATTCTGCCAGGTGAATCATTTCTTCTGTAGGATTTGTCAAGTGACTTCCCAGTTTGCTTGTAATCAGAATTCCTTCTGTCTGATATGTTGTCTCTTCTATCGTCAGAACGATCATCTCTCTTCTTATCTTCTCTGCGGTCCTCTTTATGATCATGTCTATTGTCATCAGATAGATTCCTTTCTTGTGATCTGTCAGTAGATCTCCTATCTCTTCCTCTGCTATTATGATAGTCTCTATAAAATTTCTGATATTTTTCCAGTTGAACATTGGATCGTTCAGGCTTTCTGGTCAGCAAAGCAATCTGTTCAGCCTGACTCATGATATTTCCAATTGGTTCAGTAGACTTCGAACTGCTACTAGCTGCCTTGAATGCAACTGCTTTTGATGTGCCAAGTGTAGCTTCAGCAGGTGACTCATCTTCTTCTTCTTGACCTCTTTCAATCAGGTCGAATTCCTGATCCTTAAAACTGAGAAATAGGTTGCTTGGCTTCATCTTCGCAATATCTTGGCAATCCTTTATCACCGTTACTTTCATGTCCCATTTCTTGGTCAGAGATCTCAAGATCTTGTAGTTGATGTCTTTGTCAAACATTTCTCGTCCCAGTTCACGAAGTTTGTTGACTGACATGGTAATTCGTCCATTGAGCTGATTTATGGTTTCATTTGGCAGCATCTTGAGTTTTTCAAATTTTACCGATTAAACTTGTCTAACATCGCCTTAATCGAGATCGTTTCTTCGCACATTTCAAAGAAAAGAGTATCCCACATATGTTTGGCAGTCTTGAGATACTTGATCTTCTCACGTGTTATCTTGTCCATCGTCTTCATGATGATATGTCTGCCACAGAGTATCCAGATTGGACAATTTCCTTTCCTCAGCATCCATCAGCGAAGGACTCTTTCTGATTCTGGCTCCAGTTGGATATTTTTTATCACCTCCTTTAGCTCGGTTGTTGTAATAAATGATGATGGGTCCTTGTTCAAGAACTTCCATCATTATGATGTTTATCACACCCAGATGGTTGTTCATGAGTATGGTCCAGTCAGCATACTCATCAATAGAGAACTTAGGTAGATCATGATACATACCCAAAGTGTTATCCATGCTGAATGTGAGTTTTGAAAACAGATGAGTTTTAAAACAGGTTTTTCAAGATCTGTTCAAGTGACCACAATAGTTCTTCCTCAAGAATTGATGATACTCAAAGTAAGTGGTCCATAGAACCACTACTTTGATACCACTTGTAGGTCCCGAATGGGTTTTGGTGAGGCAGAAGTCTAAAGGGGAGGGGTGAATAGACTTCTGAAACTTTCTCGTGGGATCAGGTGTGAATAGAAAGTTGCCAGATCAGAGTGCGAGTGAATCAGTTTAGACTGATATCCAACTTACTGATTGCCTGAGGGCAGATCAGTTCGATGTCTATCAGTTTAATTGATGTGTGGAAGATAAGATTAACCCGTGTGAAAAACCAGTTTTCTCAAATCAGATTCTAAGTAATCTATTTTGGATCAGATGACAAAGTGTCAACCTGATCAGATCAGTTGCTTGGTGAAAATCTGATCCAGACTTAGAATATGCATGCAATAGTTAAACAAGTGTGTGCAGATAGTGTAAAGCAGGTAAAGCAGATTAAGGCACACACGATTTTTATAGTTGTTTGGACATCTTGTCCTACGTCCACTCTTCCCTATCAGCAGGGGCACCAACTTAACCAACTGGACTTAGTTTAATGTGTTAGTCCAACATAGTACAACAGATGTTTCAAGAGTTCTCACTCAACCAATCCCAGAAATTAGAACTAGAAACCCTAGTCTGAAATCTTGTTAAAACAAACTTAACCTAACTTTTGGTTTGGGTATAAGATTTGTTGTGTTCCAACTGGAAATCTATCCTAGTATTTGGGTAGTTTAAAGCTAAAGGATAAGATTTATGTGCTAAGAACTATGGGATGAACACTTAGATATATTCTTGATTTTGTGTTCTTCACGCGGAAATCACGGATAACTTGAGCTTGATGATAATTTCTGTTATCTTACTATGAAGGTATGATCCCATATATATAGGCATGAAATCGAATTAGCCGTTGGAGAAAAATTCGAATTTTGGTCTATTTAAGGTAGGTTTGCAGGATGGATATGACGTGCACAGAGGCGGCATGGCCGTAAGCATGCAAGTTTGTCCTTTATAGCCGTTTGACTGTGATCTGTCGAATCCCGCATTGTCAGCTCCGTACATACGTGTCCCGTTCTCATTGGTTAACAAGTACACTTATTCAGTGTTTGCTTTACCAACTAAGGTTGACATTCTTCTTGTCTGATTAACTCGTATGATCTGATGAACCAACAGTTGTCACCTGATTGAGCTAACCTGATCAGATAAAATTGATCAAGTCTACCTGATTGAGTCTTCTGATGCAAGTTATCTTAGCACAACTAGCAGACTCTATCTTCTTCTTCTAATGTAGGTCTTCTTGGTCTTGTTCTTCTGGTGGTTATCTGATCTTCAGGTCTACTGAGTCTTCGGCTTCATGTCTTCACCATGTGTCTGATCTTCTGATCTTCTGACTTGTCTGATCTTCTGATCTTCTGACTTGTCTGATCTTTTGATCTTCTGACTTGTATGATCTTCTGATCTTCTTCAAGACTTAACTTATACATATTGAGTTCCCCCTCAATATGTGACCTATCTATTACATCAATTGTCTATACATCTCAGCTGGTCATTCTATCTTGATTTCTAACTCATCAGTTAGCTAACATATCTGACTAGTCCTATTACAATCTGTTTTGGAACTTCCATCAAAACTACAAATTTCGCAACATATGGTAATATAACTTTGGCCTCAAATAAATTTAGTCCTATAAGTTTTTTTTGTCATCGATTTAGTCTCAATAACTTTGACAATATCCAATTTTAATCCCAAATCGGTCGGAATAATGTTGGTTTTGTCGTTTCAAAATGGGGCTTTTCGGCGAATATTATGACTGAGCTGCCACATGTATTTTTTTAACAGCTGATGTAGGTCCCGAACGGGTTTCGTGAGGGCAGAGATCTAGAGGGGAGGGGCGAATAGACTTAAAAACTTTTTTCTTGGATCGGATGTGATAGCGGGATTTCCGATCGAGTGTGAGTGAAGTCGGTTTGGGATCGATATCCAACTTCTTCGATCGTCTGTTGGCAGATCAGTTCGGTGTCTATCAGTTTAAATGATGTGCGGAAGCTAGTTTATGCCCGTGTGAAAAACCAGTTTTATCAAATCAGATTCTAAAGTCTGTTTTCAATCAGCTGACTAAATTGTCAAGCTGATCAGATCAGTTGCTTGATGCAGGCTGATCCTAACTCAGAATATATATGCAGTTTAAACAAAGTCATGTGCGATAGTGTAAAGCAGTTAAGAGAAAGTAAATACACGCAAGATTTATAGTGGTTCAGACAACCAGTCCTACGTCCACTCTTCTCTATCACAAGGGGCACCAACTTAACCAACTGGATTTAGTTTATTGTGTTAGTCCAACACATTACAACCAACAGATGTTTAGAGAGTTCTCACTCAACCTATCCCAGAAATCAGAACTAGAAACCCTAGTCTGAAATCTTGCTAAACAAACTTAACCTAACTTTTGGGTTTGGGTAAAGATTTGTTGTTGTTCCAACTGGAAACCTATCCTAGTGTTTATGTATCCTAAAGTTAGAGGATGAGATTTCTATACTAAGAACAATGGGATGAACACTTAGAAAATAAACTTGAATTTAGTGTTCTTCGTGCGGAAATTTTGATATAGCTTGAGCTTGATGATAATTTCCATGTCTTCACTATGAAGAGCAATCCCATATTTATAGACCTCAAAATCAAAGAGCCGTTGGAGAGCAATTTGAATTTCCGGCTATATTTGGTAGGTTGCAGGATTGATGTGACGTGCTTCAGGAACGGCATGGCCGAAAGCGTGAATAGTTGTCCTTTATAGCCGTTTGACTTTGCAGCGCCGAATCCCGGAATGTCAGCTCCATACGTACGTGTCTCGTTCTCATTGGCTAACAAGTACACTTTTCAGTGTTTGTTCTACCAACTAAAGTTGACATTCTTCTTGTTCAGATCAACAGCGTATGACTGGTGTAATATCAGTTGACACCTAGTGTGAGCTGACCTGATCAGATAAAACTGATCAGTTTACCTGATAGAGTCTTCTGGTGCAAGTTGTCTTAGCTCAACTAGCAGACTCGACTAATGTAGGTCTTCTGGTCCTCTGGTCTTGATCTCCTGGTAATCATCTGATCTTTAAGTCTTCTGAACCTGAGCTTCATATCTTCACCTGATCATCTGACTTCTTCTGGTCTTCTGACTTGACTTGTCTTCTGATCTTCTGACCTCAGCTGGTCTTCTGATCTCAGCTGGTCTTCTGATCTTCAGACCTGACCTATACATATTGAGTTCCCCCTCAATATGTGACCTAGCTTATACATCAGTTGTTCTACACAATAATTATCAATTGGTCATCTTAGAACTGGTATTTAAAACAACAGTCAGCTAACAGATCTGACTGGTCCTATTACATGTGTTTTGGAACTTTCATCAAAACTCTAAATTTCCCAAAAATTTCCCCCTTTTTGATGAAACCAAAACACTTGAGAAACCAACAACAATTGATACATATGAAACAGTAAAGAGCAAATAATCAGAAGACAATGAGAGTTTGTCTTAGGATCAGTAAAACAAACTTTTCATTTAACTGATTTGTCAATTACATGTTACATCTGAAAGTTTGAATTTAAAGTTCAACTGATCCTAAGAAGTCTTCTGATCTTCAAACTCTTGGAATATACCCCTCTGGCATTTCTCGTTGATCATGTGGAACGTTGAATATCTGGTATAATTTCCATTTGACATCATTGATCTGCTGTGGATCAGTTATGTGCGATTTGCTCAAGATGTCAAAATAGAATCTTTGAAATGTCAATCTGTCAAATGAACCATCTGTCTTCTTCGTGTAGTCTGTCACATCATAATCTTGATGGGTTATTCTCACGTTTATCTTCCTGGCCTCATTCTCCAGATACTTCAGAAAATCCGGATGCTTGTTCTCCAACAAGTTGAGAAATTCCTCATCTGGTGATTCTTCTTTTGGCACTAAGTCCAGAACAAATGCATCCAGGAGCCATTCTCCTCTGATCTTATTCCATTCTTCGAATTTATCAGCATGAGCAACAGTTTTTGGAATGAGCTCATCAACTCTTGCTGGCAGTTGAGGTTCTGCTCCAGATTTTCCGGCTTGACCTTTCTTTACCCTCAATCTGTATTTCTTTTTAAGACCTTCTGCCTCGGCCATTTTTTCTGCTCTCCTCTCTTCTTCACTTATACGAGCTTCTTCAACAATCTGTTCTTTGGAGAGTTTCTCTGCCAGTTCCTTATCAGCCTGTATCTGGCTTGTTGTGCTCCTCGTGACTCTCTTAGCTTGAGTGGCTGGTTCAGTTTTTGAAGTCCCAACTCCTGCAGCCAACTTCCTTGCCTTTGACTTCTCCATCTTTTCAGAAACTTCATTTGCGAACAGATCTAGATGGTCTAGTCTTTGGACATAAGTTTCAACTGTCTGAATCAGCTCTTCTGTCATTTTGATGAAGTCAGTTGGTTTCTCAACCTGTCCTTCCCCCTTTTTGGTTTGATCAAAAAAAGCATTAAGGTGGGAAGTCAGGGATCCAAAGCTGACTGATATGGCTTTGTTCAGATTGATAGCATTTAATCCTTGAGCTTGAGTAGATAAATCTTGAATCTTTGATATCAGTTCGGATTTGGCAGATTCGACGGCAGTTGGAGGGTAAGAATGAGCTTGTCAAGTTTTTCTTCAGTCTTTTCAAGTTTTTCAGTCACCATCAGAAGAGAAACTTGATTTTGATCAACCTGGACCAACTTTTCTTCAAAAGTCTTCTTAAAATCAGTAGTCAAGTTGGTCAAGGTTTGAGAAAACTGATCTTTGAGCGTTTCAATCTGGGAAATAGCAAATTCCTGTTGATCCTTTATTTCTCTGAGGCCAGCTATTGTGTTGCTAACTTCATTAGCCAACACACCTTCAACTTCTTCTTTCAGAAGATCTTTGAAACAAGATATGATCTCCCGAAGTTGATCAGTGGTGATGTGTGTAGCAGGAATGCTTTGTACCACCTGATCAGTTTCAGTTGTTTGTGCCTCCAGTGGCTGGTCATGAATTGCAGCACCAGGCTCACCTTCATCGGCAGCTCCAGCATCCTTCATGGGATCATCTTCCTTTGGAGTTTCCTCAACAGTGTCCAACTCAACCCGTTCAGTAGTTCCCAGCTTTCTGTGGATCAGGGCTTTGACCGCCTCAGTAGGTATCAATTTAGCTGGTGATCCAACATGCGCAGATTTCTTCATGTCGAAGTCATAATCCGCAAACTCATTAGCTCCCCCCATCTGCTCAATAATAATCATGAAATCCGAGAAGTTCTTTAAAAGGAGATCTCTCCAGGTCAAGATCTCCAACACTTCTTCCCTAACAACTGGATGGGCTCCCAACTCCGGGTACAACTTATCAATTTCTCGTTCGATTCTCATTCGGGCCATCTTTCCGGTGATGGTCTTGGATGATCTTGAATCAGGAATCGAATGTTCAGATCGATCGAGGTTCAAGTTGGTGAGTTGTAGAAGTTTCTGATGGTGGCTGAGTAGTGGGTTGTTGAAAGATTGGTTGAATCAGTAGAGTTTACGCAGTTTACGAATGGAGGTTACGCGGAGTTCTGCGGCCGATCTTGCGGCGGATTACGCAGCGGTGATCTTCTGAGTTCGCGAATAGGTGAAGGAGAAGGAGTCATACGCTCACCAGATATGTTTCTGTTTGGTGAATGGGCGCGAGATTGGGGTGATGGAGATCTTGCCTTTTCTTTTCCTTGCCCCCCCTCGGATTGCTCTGGCGAGCTCTCAACTTGTGGCTTTGCCTTTTTCGATTTATCGGTGATCTCTTCTAGATCGGGATCGATTTGCCGCTTCTTCTTCATCTAACTCTTCGTCCAAGAAAAGAGTCATGGGGGCTTGTTTTACTTTCTTTGGCCTCTTCTCCTGGGCTTTCGCCAGTTTTCTCTTCTTCTTCGAGATGCTTCTTTTTCGAAATAAACAATGACCTCCTTGCTTTTCCCTTTCTTCTGTGTGGCCCGCATATCATCATCTGCCGGGCCATAGATGGCAGTTGTGGTTGAGAGAAAAGCCTTGTAGAAATTTAGTCCATTCTGATCCCATTCAGCATTGGGCATTTTGTCCGCCAGAATGACTGCAACTTTGTTGAGATTGCGGATTCTCTTCTTCAGAAAAACTTGTCTCTGGTCACTAACTCCAAATTTGTCATTCTCTTGGACCAGAATAGCCTTTAGAAAACCAGCCCAGTTAATGTTTGTGGCTCCATCGATTATAGGAGCCAAACTATGCATCTTTACAATCGTTAATCCGTCCGGGCTGAAAGAGATACCCATAATTGTTTTTTACAGTATGTCAAACAACAGTCGGTATTTCCTTTTCAACATTGGCCTGACAAAATTTGCGGTATGGTGTTTGTCAGCCTCTCGAAAGAGTTCATTCCTAATCAGTTTGTCTTCATTCTCCCTGTAGTGAGCAGGAGAGATCTTTCCTTTGGGCAGATTGAACAGACGAGAGATATCAGCATTTGTAACTCTGATCTCCTCTCCATTTACCGATGAAACCAGCCAGGAGACTCCACCTTCAAATTTCTTAAGAATTCCAGTGCCTCATATTGCATAATTGGATTGCAGTGAGTAGCACAGTACTTTTCGAGGCTGCACTTCCTTAGAATTTGTTCCACCTCCATTGATTCCGGATCCCGTGTAACACCAAACATTACATATTTGTCTTCCACAATCTGGTTTGCCAAACTCGCATAATTACACATAATTTTGCCCATACCGTGAGTAGTCATCTACAACAAAATAGACTTGATTAAGATTTGTGCATAATCATAAACATATCACATATTTGATTATTAGACCAATAATCGATTGTTTTCTTCCTTGTCATAATCACACAGATACCAAGAATTGATAAGGCATAACACAGGATAAAATAAACATTTGTAATCTATATGATCAATGGATTTAGGAAACTAACTTATCAAATAACCAGGAATTACCAGATTTCACTTTTCGATTTTGAAATAAGTTGAATCACAAGAAACGCTTTGAATTGCAGAAAGGCAATTGTGAATTTCAGAGTGTAAATCGCAAGAATTTTTTAGAAGAGTACTTTGGAAGGGTTTTGGCGAAGCTTATATAAAAGGAAGGAGGGAAAATCGAGACCGGAAAATCAAACGTTTTGAAAAATAAAACACGACTCAGATTGAGCGGTTTTGATCTTGTGGTCAGGGTATGCACGCACGATTGCTTTATGGATTTTAAAAACACATCTAATAGCAATTAATACATATTCCCTACGTCCGCATTAAATGATTTGCAGGGCGTGCGTCATAAAAGTATGTGCACAGTAAAAGCAAACATTATCAGATAATTTTAGATAAGTGATCAGTAAAGCAAAGAAACAGAAATGCGTATCTGGTTGACTGATGTTGTAATCAGTCAATACCATTTGTAGTAGAAAATCTGACTGATTTCAATTGAACTTAGTTTCTGTCTAACCCTTTGTATTTCCCAACAATGTCCCACACATCTGATTAGTCTCCTTCCGATCCTATCTGATCAGTTGACGTTCCCCCTTCAACTGTTATCTCTGATCAATTCTTGACTGATCTTTCTGATTAGTTGATGTACCATACTCAACTGATCCTCCGTATCTGATCAGTCTCTTATCTGATCAGATTTCTGCTGATCCAATCTGATCCACTCTGATCAAGTCAAGTCTTGGGATGTGTGCTCCCGCCAAAACTTAATCCTCAGGGAGTCGAACGGTCGCCTTGATTCTCTAAGTCGGCATGATGTGACAGTCTTGTAATTATGGCTTGACGTCACACGCCGTGAACTAACCCAACCAACAGTCGCGTATCAGCTACGCGTTGTCCTTCCGATGCCAATTTCTCTAAAGGGCCTTGAGAAATTAAAAATTGCATTTCCACCCCTGATTTTCCTCTATAAATTGGTCGGGTTTTTATACATTCAACCCATTGTACTTAAAAAATACATCCCTCAATTTTCAAGCTTGCACATGAGAAAATCCGGCAAGTCCTTAATTCCGGTGAGTCCTCCGGCAAAAGGCTTCTTCTACACAACACAAATGACCTCCAGTTCTCAGTCCAACCCTGTTCTTCCCCTGTTCCTGATCTCGTCTTCATCGGAGAACGACCATACATCCATTGCCAAGCTTCACTGCAACTGGGGTTGCGGATCTGCCGCCGGCAACATGGAGGTGGTCGTCTGTGCCTCGGGTGCCGATCGAGATGGCGTGGTTAACGACGATGAGTAACTTCTGACAAGTAATATGACGACGATGAGTAACTTCTGACATGTAATATGAATTTAGTATTGTATATACGATCTTAATCAGGCCAAAATGTCTTTCAATACAATCCTTTGAATTACATGTATGTCACTCGTGTTCATTTAAAACAGGAAGTTTCATTGGGTTTAGGGTTTATCTTTCGATCTCCGGGTCAATTGTAATGAAAATTTTGACCTTTGGGTCTTTATCAATGAAAATTTCTTTTATTCCATTGTTGTGTTGACTTGATTTCCTTATGTGAATATTGCCTTGTCCTTGTTGTCTTAATATTTATGCAACTTGTTAATCTGATCAGTTCTCCCTTCATCTGATATTTCTTTTCTGATCAGATCTGATCAGTTGAGGTACCATTACTCAACTGATCCTCCTTACCTGGTTAGTCTCTTAACCAACTGGTGTTGGAGACTAGTCCACCAAACATTTCTGGTGCACTTTATCCAAGGTCCAGAAGCCCTAGCTCGTTGCATAATTCTCTGAATCTGACTTCAGCTTTTGGCTTGGTTAGGATATCAACTTTCTGCTTATCAGTATGGATCTTTTCCATTCTGATGTTCTTCTTTTCAACATGATCTCTTATAAAATGATGTCTGACATCCACATGCTTGCATCTTATATGTAGAACAGGATTTTGAGTAATTGCAATAGCACTATTACTGTCACAGAATATAGGTACATTCGTAGTTATAATGTTGTAATCCTCACCGGCCGACTAAGCGGAGCGATTGGGAACAACGAATTCTTCCCCGCATCATATATTCTCTTCAAGAGAGATGTTGCAATCGATGTCCGCTTTTTGAAAACCAAGAGATCAGTTTACTACCTAAGAACTGACATGTACATGAGGTTGATTTTCTGTCAATTCTGGAGCCTCCATAATCAGAATCAGAATACCCACTAAGCTCTAGATTATCATCTGATGGGTAGAATAAACCAAGGTTTATTTTACCCTTCAGATACTTAAGAATCTGCTTAGCTGCTTCTAGGTGGCTTTGCATTGGATTTGCCTGAAATCTGGCACATGCACCTACTACAAAAGTTATATCTGGTCTGTTGGCAGTCAGGTATAGTAGAGATCCAATGAGATCCTATTCTTTCTGATTAGTTTTCTGACCATTCTCATTTGGATCCATCTTGAATCCACTCATCATAGGAATTCTGGCTTCCTTACAGTTTTAAACTCCAAACTTGGCCAACAAATTTCTAGTGTACTTTGTCTGGTAAATGAATATCCCTTCTGTACTTTGCTTAACTTGAAGACACAGAAAGTAATTCATCTGACACATCATGAACATCTCGAACTTCCCTTGCATCAGCTTGCTGAATCTTTCACATAGGCTCTTGTTGGGAGATCCGAAGATGATATCGTCCACATAAATCTGAACCAACAGAATATCTTCTCCATCTTCTATTCTGAATAAGGTTATGTCCACTATTCCTTTAGTGAATCCACTGTCTATCAAGAACTGAGAGAGTGTATCATACCAAGCTCGAGGAGCTTGTTTCAGACCATAAAGAGCTTTTCTTAAACGATACACCTGGTCGCCTTTTTCAAAGCCAGGAGGTTGTTCAACATAAAATTCCTCATCTAGTACCTCGTTTAAGAATGCACTCTTTACATCCATCTGATACACAATAAACCCTCTGTGGGCAGTATATGCCAGAAACAGCCGAATGGCTTCCAGGCGAGCGACTGGTGCAAAGGTCTCATCATAATCAATTCCTTCTGATTGTGAATACCCCTTAGCAACAAGTCTTGCCTTATTTCTGGTTATGACATTATTCTCATCTCTCTTGTTCTTGAATACCCACTTTGTGCCAATCATATCTTGATGGGTTGGTCTGTCCACCTGTTTCCAAACCTGATTACTTTCAAACTGTTCCAGTTCTTCTTGTATGGCTAGAATCCAATTAGCATCCTGTAGAGCTTCTTCAATTTTGGTTGGTTCCTTCAAAGACAGATAACAACAATACATGGCACTTTCACCAATCTGATGTCTAGTTTTAACTCTATCAGATGGGTCTCCGATGATCAGATCAGTTGAATGACTGGTTATCCAGGTCCTTTTATGATTTGCACCAGTTTGGAGAACATCATCCTCATCTGATATTGAGTCACTAGCAGGTGGGAGTGGTGGAGAAATATGATCCACTTGACATGGACAAGTCTCAGCTGATGTTGGAATCATCATGTGCTGATGTCTGTCCGTAGGAACATCAGGTGTTCCCCCTGAACCAGATGGTTCAGTTGTTACTGTCTCAGCTATACCAGCTTCTTCATTGACAGTTGTACGTACCTTAGCGTCTGATTGACCTGGTGAATCAGTAAGATCAAGTTCTGGAACATACACTGTTACGTGATCTGATCATTTTTCCTTGATACTTAGCTGATCTATTTTTTGTGCATTAGGTACAGGTTGATCTGGTACTGCTTGTTCTGAGGCAGGTTTCTCTTGTTCAGAAGATGTCTCATCAAAGACCACATGTGGTGTTTCTTCCAAAACTAGGGTTCGCCTGTTGAAAACCCTGAAAGCCTTGCTGGTTGAGGAATATCCTAAGAATATACCCTCATCTGACTTGGCCTCAAAAGTTTTCAACTGGCTCTTCCCATTGTTGTGTATGAAACACTTGCATCCAAAAATATGGAAGTAAGAAACACGAGGTTTACTGCCCTTCCACAGTTCATAGGGTGTTTTAAAGTGAGTCTTAGTCAGAGAACATCTGTTCTGAGTATGGCATGCAGTGTTGATGGCTTCTGCTCAGAAACGGCTTGGAGTTGCATGTTCAGCTAACATAGTTCGAGTAGCTTCTTTGAGTGTTCTGTTTCTCTGTTATGCTAATCCATTATGTTGTGGTGTTCTTGCAGCTGATGTCTCATGTTGTATTCCAAACTTAGTGCAAAAGTCAGTAATAAAGGAGTTCAGAAATTATGTACCTTTATCGGATCTGATTTTCACAATACTGACACCCTTCTCATTTTGTAATTTCTTGAGCAGCTCGGGTATCTTTGTTGTTGTCTCATTCTTCTTATATAAGAAAACCACACAGGTAAACTTGGAGTAATCATCCACGATCACCAGAGTGTATTTGCGTCCGCTGAGACTAACTGGTGTAACTGGTCCAAATAAATCCATATGGAGCAGTTGCAATACTCTGCTGGATGCTGGTCCTGAGATTCCTTTGAATGAGGCTTTTACCTGTTTTCCCTTCTGACATGCGACACATGTCTGATCCTTAGAGAATACCTCATCCGGAAGACCCTCAACCAAAGACATCATTGCTATCTTGTTAAGATTTTTAAAGTTCAGATGGCTCATTCACTTATGCTAGAGCCAACTGCTGCTTTTGGAACTCTTAACAATCAGGCATGCATTTCTTGGACAACTGTTCCAATCTGTTGTATATATCATTCATTTCCTAGAACCAATTAGCAAAATCTGTTGAATAGCTCGATTCTTGATAGTGCACTGATCAGTCGAGAACTCAACACTGAATCCGTTGTCGCAGAATTGTGAAACTGATAACAGATTATGCTTTAAACCTTCGACATACGAGACTCCAGTAACCTGTACATCATCATTATCTAAGGTTCCGAATCCTCTGGTAAAACCAAAGTTATCATCACTAAAGAGTACACGTGGGCCTTCTTATTCTGTGTAAGAGCTAAGGAGATGTTTGCTTCCAGTCATGTGCCTTGAGCATCCACTATCGTTGTACCAGATAGTTGCTTGTACACCTCCTTTATTGGCCAAACCCACGCGAACCTGCAATCAGATCCGGCTTTAGGTACCCCAGTAGAATCGGGTCCTGGGGGGTTAGAAGTACCTTTTGGGATCCAAACATATCTGACACCTTTGTTGAAAACAGAGGGCTTGATTTGTCTCCCATAAACATCTACATAAGCATACGTCTCTTCATATGCAATCTGGTCAGTATGATCATGAGTGTGAGCCTTGGATGACTCAGAAGACTTGGGCCTTTTCATTGATATTTGTCTTCTTTTAATCCAGTGGGGCTCAAGTGCAGCAACCCTAGGTTTCTGATTGTAAGGGTAGATACGACTGCTACCATTAAAAGATTCATATCTTTTTGGCATAGATGGTCTTAGCAGTTTACCTTTAGCTTGCTTGTTAGGCAGCTGGACCTAATTAGGTTTCAGATCAGATTTCCCTTTGAGAGATTGTCTTTTCTGATTCCTAATCTGCTGATCAGGTTGAGGTCTCTTCAGAAGAACAGGGTTCTTCTGTTGATTCCTCGGCTGATGCTTGATCAGTTGGGGTCTATTTCTGTTCCCTTTCTGATCAGACACTTGCCTTACTTGTTCAGCAGGTCTCTTTCCCTTATTTGATACAGATTTTACTTTACGTGTATCTTGATCAGAAACTCATTTGATTACACTTTTCTGAAGTGAACCAGACGGGGCTTTGGAGGATGTAGAAGGATTTTCATACCCAATTCCCTTCTTATTAGTTGACGTACGAAAATAGTTGTTCAAATCTTGAACGGTCTTAGAAGATTTCGTGAAAACCTCTATTTTCTTACGCAAACTATCCTCAGTTGTTTTTAGACTCTCATGCAGTCGGAAGAGTTCATCAAACTTAGCTTGAAGGATTTTGAGATCATAAGCTTGTTGTTTGTTAATAGCTAGTTGTTCCTTAATCAGTTTATCCTAATCAGAAGAACTGACTTTCAGAACTTCCAGTTCTACAGTCATCTTCTGGGCAGTCTCAACTGATTTTAGTTCAGCAGCTTTTCTGTCAGAATTTTCTTTAACAAGCTGAATGTTCTCAATCCTTAGCTTGTCGTTTTCAGCTTCCACTATGGTATAAGTGTCTACTGCATTAGAGAGGTCATCAAGCAATTGCTCACTATAGAGCTGTAGGTCAATCTCTCCAGCAGGTGTGCTCAGCACAGCTGGTGTGGAAACAGAAAACACAGAAGGTTTAGAAGATACCTCAGATTGATCTTCTTCCTTAGCCATGAGACAGATGTCATCATCAGATGAGAACATCAGATCGTCTATGTCGTTGTAATCATTAGCATTGTTCATCAAGCAGAAGTCTTCTACAGATGAGTAACCAGAATCCTCTGAAGGCAGATAAGAACCATCAATCCCAGATGTATCAGCAACCATTGCTTTCCCATCCCTATATCGTTGCTCTCTTTTGTTCCGCTTGTCTTCTCTTTCTTTCGGAGTCAGGTCCGGGCAGTCTGCACTGTAGTGACCTGGTTTCTCATAGTTGAAACATGCTCCACGATCCACGGAACTTCTTCAGCCAGGTGAGTCATTCCGTCTGTAGATCTGTCAGGTGACTTTCCTGTTTGCCTGTGATTTGAATTTCTTCTTTCTGATATGTTGTCTCTCTTTTCGTCAGATCGATCATCTCTTTTCTTATCATCTCTGCGATCCTCCCGATGATCATCTCTTCTGTCATTAGATCTATTTCTTTCTTGTGATCTGTCAGTTGACCTTCTATCTCTTCCTCTGTTGTTCTGATAGTCTCTGTAGAATCTTCGATATTTACCCAATTGAATGTTGGATTTTTCAAGTTTTCTGGTCAGCAAAGCAATCTGTTCTGTCTGACTTATGATGTTTCCAACAGGTTCAGTAGACTTTGAGTTTCTACCGGCTGCTTTGAATGCAACAACTTTTGATGTGGCAGGTGTGGCTTTGGCAGGCGACTCATCATCTTCTTCTTGCCCTCTTTCAATCAGATTAAACTCATGGGCTTTAAGACTCAGAAACAGGTTGCTTGGCTTCATCTTCGCAATATCTTGACAATCCTTTATCACTGTAACTTTCATATCCCACTTCTTTGTCAAAGATCTCAAGATCTTGAAGTTAATGTCTTTGTCTGACATTTCTCGTCCTAGTTCCCATAGCTTGTTGACAGACATGGTGATTCTTCCATCGAGCTGATTTATGATTTCATTTGGTAGCATCTTAAGTTTCTCAAACTTCACCAGTTCGACTTGCAATCAGCTGTCTTTAATCAAATCATTTCCTTCACACATCTCAGCAAGTGTATCCCACATCTGTTTGGCTGTCTTGAGATACTTGATCTTCTCTCTAGTTATCTTGTCCATCATCTTCATGATGATATATCTTGCAATCGTATCCAGATTTGACAACTTTCTTTCTTCAGCATCCATCAGAGATGGGCTCTTTCTGATCCGAGCGCCAACTGAAAAATCTGGATCACCACCTTCAGCTGGGTTATTATGGTAGATAATGATAGGTCCTTGTTCAAGAACTTCCATCATTCCGCTTCTTATCGCTCCCAGATGGTTGCTCATGAGTATGGTCCAGTCTGCATACTCATCGATAGAAAACTTAGGAAGATCATGATACATACCGGATATATTATCCATGCTTAGTGAGTTTTGAAAACAGATGAAGTTTTAAAAATGGTTTTTCAAGATCTGTTCAAGTGACCACAAAGGTTCTTCCTCAAGAACCAATGATATTCAAAGTCAGTGGTCCGTAGAACCACTGCTCTGACACCACTTGTAGGTCCCGAACAGGTTTCGTGAGGGCAGAAGTCTAGAGGTGAGGGGTAAATAGACTTCTGAAAACTTTTTCGTGCAGATCAGGTGTGATAGCAGGTTTCCTAATCAGAGTGCGAGTGAGTCTGTTTGGATTGATATCCAACTTACTGATCGCCTGTTGGCAGATTAGTTCGGTGTCTATCAGTTTAACTGATGTGCGGAAGCTAGTTTATACCCGTGTGAAAAACCAGTTTTATCAAATCAGATTCTGAAGTCTGTTTTCAATTAGCTGACTAAATTGTCAAGCTGATCAGTTCAATTGCTTGGTGCAGACTGATCCTAACTCAGAATATGTATGCAGTTTAAACAAAGTCATGTGCGATAGTGTAAAGCAGTTAAGAGCAAGTAAATACACGCAAGATTTATAGTGGTTCAGAAAACCAGTCCTACGTCCACTCATCTCTATCACAAGGGGCACCAACTTAACCAACTGGACTTAGTTTATTGTGTTAGTCCAACACATTACAACCAACAGATGTTTAGAGAGTTCTCACTCAACCGATCCCAGAAATCAGAACTAGAGACCCTACCCTAGTCTGAAATTTTGCTAAACAAACTTAACCTAACTTTTGGGTTTGGGTAAAGATTTGTTGTTGTTCCAACTGGAAATCTATCCTAGTGTTTATGTATCCTAAAGCTAGAGGATGAGATTTCTATGCTAAGAACAATGGGATGAACACTTAGAAAATAAACTTGAATTTAGTGTTCTTCGTGCGGAAATTTTGCTATAGCTTGAGCTTGATGATAATTTCCATGTATTCACTATGAAGAGCAATCCCATATTTATAGACCTCGAAATCAAAAAGCCGTTGGAGAGCAATTTGAATTTCCGGCTATATTTGGTAGGTTGCGGATTGATGTGATGTGCTTAAGGAACGACATGGCTGAAAGCGTGAATAGTTGTCCTTTATAGCCGTTTGACTTTGCAGAGCCAAATCCCGCAGTGTCAGCTCCATACGTACGTGTCTTGTTCTCATTGGCTAACAAGTACACTTTTCAGTGTTTGTTCTACCAACTAAAGTTGACATTCTTCTTGTTCAGATCAACAACGTATGACTGGTGTAATATCGATTGACACACGCGTGTGGTGACTGATCGATAAAACCGATCGATCTTCAATTCGATAGAGTCTTCTGGTGCAAGTTGTCTTAGCTCAACTAGCAGACTCGACTGATGTAGGTCTTCTGGTCCTCTGGTCTTGATCTCCTGGTAGTCATCTGATCTTCAAGTCTTCTGAACTTGAGCTTCATGTCTTCACCTGATCATCTGACTTCTTCTGGTCTTCTGACTTGACTTGTCTTCTGATCTTCTGACCTCAGCTGGTCTTCTGATCTCAGCTGGTCTTCTGATCTTCAGACCTGACCTATACATATTGAGTTCCCCCTCAATATGTGACCTAGCTTATACATCAGATGTTCTATACAATAATTATCAACTGGTCATCTTAGAACTGGTATTTAAAACATCAGTCAGCTAACAGGTCTGATTGGTCCTATTACATGTGTTTTGGAATTTTCATCAAAACTCTAAATTTCCCAACAGCTGAAATTTCATGAATATAATTAAATTTTTTTTTAAAAAAATTAAAATTAAAAAAGAATTAACGTCAAAATTAGTCAAACACACTTAAAAATATATGTGACATTCCAGTCATAACATCCGTCGGAAAGCCACAAATTGAAACGACAAAACAACATTGTTCCGATCGATTTGAGACTAAAATTAGACACTGTAGTTATTGAGACTAAATAGATCATAAAAACACTTATGAGATTAAATCTATTTGAGACCAAAGTTATAAAAACATTTGTGATTTAAACTCCAAGACATATTGTATATATTTATTTATTTACAATGCTCAATGTAAAGAGTACTCTATATATACCGCAAATAAGTTAGAACTACATATCCTATCAAATATAAAGAGTAAATCTCATGTGTACCTTCTAAACAATGACGGAGCTACAACTCCTGGTATGGGGGCACGTGCTCCTATTTTTATTTTTTTACTATTATATTTTTATTAGAGAAATTCTATTAAGTTAGTTAGATTTTAAAAAAATATGCCACCAATTTTTAATCCCAAGTTTCATTTTTCCCTGCAGTTATATTTATAATAGACTTGATTTATAATGTAATAAATAATTTTTTAATGTGTTTTACATAAGGGAGTTTCTTATAAGACGGTATTATATGTGAGATGGATTTTCACTCTTAGTTGAGTCATATTTTACTTTAAAACATGATTGAGTTGGAGTTTCATATGGGCAAGGGTCATGTAAAATAAGTAAATGAGATACGTTTTATCTATGAGACCGTATCATAAATATTTTTTTAATTTTATATTTATTTTGTACTCGTCATAAAAAAAATTCTAAATACACTATAAAATGCACGTACACCTTGTGCATACAAAATTTAGCCAATATAAATACCATGCAAGCCTCTTGGCAATTGCACAAATTAAGATTCTCTGTTAATTAATTTGTTGAAGACTGAATATAACATATCACCTTGCCCTAATTATTATCATCGTTTTTTCCTACAGTAATCTTATCTTATTCATTAAATTTTAATACCAAAAAATCTGCCCGGATATTTGACCCTGCTGTCTCTCATTTTATTTTTCCCAGAACCTTCATTAGTGGAGTAAGTGGGAACGGAGAAAATACATATTTTTACCATATTACGTAGGCAACCACGCATTAAATTAAAAGACCTGAGAAAAGAAAATTTTAAAAATCATTTAAAAAGATTAATAGTGTCACTTTTTTGACCCCACATCTCTCTCAATACTTTTTATGTTGCGAGTCGAGTCAGAGAGGTTAAATTAGACTTTGTATTGACAATTTGACTCACATTCAAAGTTGACGAAATCACCCACCAACCCGACCCGTTTAACACAAATTCGTTAATTAATTTTCTGACCACGTTTTCATATCTAGTCGTGGCGGCACCTGATTAATTTAATCAAAAAACCCCTTTTTCCAAAATCCAAAAATTGAACAGTCAACTTTCTATTTAATTATGTCACATGCATGCAATACCTATATCAGTGCTCTATAAATACCGGATTCATCTGCCTCTCAGCTCTCATCTCATACAAACTTAATCATCATCTCAAAACCCCCAAGAAATATTAGCAAAATTAATATTTCGTTACGAGCCGATTTAGTAAGTAATTATGGCCACTAATATGAAAAACTTGACATTGTTTCTTCTTCTTTTGTCTTCTCTCATCTTCTTCGTTCCAATTAACGAGGCTCGTCCCATGAAAGATTCGATGATGGAAATGGAGGTGGAGAAAATGTTGAATGAGTTGTTCGTCGAAGCAATCAAAACTGGAGGGCCGAGTCATGGTGGAGATGGACATGGTTTTACTCTTGGTGGAATCAAGAATTCTGGCCCTAGCTCTGGATCTGGAAATTAATTTAAACTTTCTCTCAATATATATAAGTTTAGAGAATAATGCACGAGTTCATGCTACTAGCTAGGATATACTATAATAGATTTGTTATTCTTTAATTGAATTTGAGGTTGTCAAAGTGTCGGAAATAATGTATTTTATTTTGATTTATTCTTGATTTATTAATTTATTAGGTGTAAGTCCAAATATTTTTGTAATTCGTTTGTAACTATGAGTGATTTGTGGTCCACATGCCACATAATTAATTAGATATTTAATTATCGATTTTAAATATTTAATATTGAGATTTAAATAATAATATTTACTTGGTCAATTTAGAAAAAGATATGAACAAATCTCACACGTTGATACACTACAAAAAAAAGGGGTTTTAACGACGGAAATTAGCGACGGCTACAAAAATCGTCGCTAGTAGCGACGGTTTAAGTCAGACGGTCAAAGTCCCCGTATTTAGCGACGATTTTTGGTATCCGTCGCTATTAGCGGCGATTTAAGCGACGGAATATTCGAACCGGGTCAAATCGGATCGTTTAGTGACGGTTATAACCGTCGCTAAAGTCGGACCCGGAGCACGACGCATCTCGGCACTTGGACCACCGCCCAGCCGAGTTTAAGGACGGTTTTTTGAACAAAGTGACGGTTTATGACCGTCGCTAGTAGCGACGGAAATTAAGTATCCGTCGCTAATCCGTCGTTAAATTCCAATTATATAACCTGCAAGTTCAACATTTAGACGCGGTTTTTCTGCATATAGATCGTCCATCACCGTACGTCGTTCGTTATCGTCATCCTGAATATTCGGCGCACGTGGTTCACTTCGTATCGTCGTATTATTCCTTTTGACGGTATTTTTTTCTAATTTTTAAATGTTTATTTTCTCATTTTATATACGTGCATGTATATATATATATATATAATTCGATATTATATATATGTATTTTAGTTTAATTAGTCAATTACGTATATTTATTTCAATTACGTATATGCATGTTAGATTTGTTTGGTTAGATTAGTTTGGTTGATTAGGATATTTTATAATTATGTGATATATATATATATGTGTGTGTGTGTGTGTGATAGATTGGTTAGAATTGTTAGATTGATATATGGTTAACTAGAATAGTTAGAATTGTTTTATAATTATGTGATATATATATGTATATATACATGTTAATTTGGTTAGAATTGTTAGATTGATGGTTGACTAGGATGAATATATAATAATACAGTCGAAATTCAGTCGAAATTTAGGCGCGATTTTAATTAATTATTTAAATTAATTAATTTATGTCAAATTATTTGATTGGTTAGATTGTTAGTCCATGTGTTGAGAATTAATTAGAATTGAAATTTGTTGGTTGACTAGAAGATGAGTATATATAATACAGTTGAGACTCTGTCGAAATTTGTTGGTTGTTTAATTAAATTGTTATTAAAAAATATAATGAATTTGTTTTATATAATGCAGATGAGTACTAGTCAAGGTGGACGTGGCAGTGACAGCGGTGGACGCGGCAGCGAGAATGGTCGAGGCAGAGGTGGTGATCGGGGCGACGGGTCCATTCCTTTGAGCACCAGGAAGAAGAGTCCTTAGACCAACGGTGAACCTGAACACATCCGCAGAGGTCCGGTCCAAATAACAAGAATCGCCCGGCGGTAGGGTCATCTCCAAATTTCTTTGCTAGATTGGCGATCGATTTTAGTCAGGGAAAGTAAGTTATAATTTTTACTTACTTATTAATTTGTATATATATAAAATTAATTGTTAATTATACTTATTAATTTTTTAATATGTTTTAGCATCATACCCGGTCATGAGGCTTCCACTATAGCCACCAACTCCATCTTACGAGTTAGAATTAAAATGGGGGCCCACAGTTGGAAAGGCGTGTCTGAAGAACAACGCCAACTCTACTTCTCACGAGTTTAGGGTACGTACAATAATTGATTACTTATTTTAATTTAATATATATATATATATATATATATATTGTTATATATAAATTTAATAAAGTTTGTGTTAATGAAATGCAGAAACAGATGAAGTGGGGGGATGGTATGACACCGGTCGATTTCTACAAGTCGTTCTGTAAGCTTGCCCATGCCCGGTACAAGGACATGCTTTACAGGTACAAGGACATAATTTACAAGTGGCATGTCGGGTGGAGGGATGAAGGCCTGGATATGAAGGATGACCTGGACCCAGGCGTATGGGAGTCGATTGTGGCGGTTTGGAGCGATCTCGCATACCAGGAGATGTGCCGGAAGAATCGCCAAAATCGTCTGAGCCAGCAAGATGGGGATGGGGCGCCGCTGTGCACAAGGCCGGATCCCGGTCGATTTTGGAGCACCGCATGGCGGAAGTAAGTAATATAATTATTTAATTGTACAATAATTAAGTTCATAATTAATATTAATATTTTTATTTGTTTATAGGAACTACGGCTCGGACGCCCTCTAAACGCTTTTGAGATGTTGGCATTCGGTCACCCCTACGAAGAGGAGACAAGGACCTCCACCTACAGCCGCACCACCCACATGCACGTAAGTAATTAATGTTGTATTTCGTAATTATTACACCTGATCTTAATTATAATATTTTATTTTTACAGAGAGCAGTGCGAGATAGAGTCAAGTCGCTATCCGTGCCCAGTGGGTGAACCGAGTTCAAATCCACCAAACTCTCCAATTAATTTGAATCAGATCTTGTTGGGATTATACTGGAAAGTATGCTTTTACTTTGTATAATCAAACTAAATTTCGGTCTTATTTACTGAAATAAATTGTTTATCACTGATGCTTTAAATATCATCGAATGTTACATATATTTACTGCATAATTGTTCAATAAATAGTACGTGTTACATTGTAATTAATTTAGTGATACCCGATCACAGAAGATTAAATTAATGATCCTTGTAACCAAAAAGTACACCATTCACGCACCTAGATGGAAATGAACAATCCATCGTGAAAGGTTGAAGTGTAAGGCTCAGATTGACTTGTCTTGACCAAGAGATTACACTAGTGCATGTTTAGTGCACCTTTGAATAGGACCTCTGAGGAGAGGACAAATTCTTCGAACCCAACTAGGAAGAATTAGACCTCGATGGTTCGTTATTTCTTAATCTTAAGTCCCTTAAATAGGATCGCGTGTGGTTAGTAATTATTGCTTTGACTTATTACGGGTAGAGAATCAACGAGATTCAATATTTTATATCTTGAGCAATATTATTGGTCACATCGCGATTGCTACGATTTAATACGGAGAATCGTGTGCAAGTACGCTTGTTCGATTTGCCCCCTTGGGAGGTTCATAAGTTTTATCATACCAAATCTTGCAAGTGGAACTAGTTTCCGGTATGGATAATAATGTTGAACCATTCCTTTACCAAGGATAAAATATATTAATTAATGGAAAGCTAATTCAGTGGCTTGAATTAATTAATGGGCTAGATAATCTTAAACACGGGAAATAATAACCGGGAGCCATATTGATATAATATGGGTTAAGATGGATAGTCTTGATATTAATTATGTAGTGGGATTAATTAATATTTATGGGCTTGAATAATATTTTGGCTCAATATTGATAATTCAAGATCCATTGGAAGGTCCAATCTTAATTCTCCTAAAGGCCCCTCAAGTAGCCCAACATAAAGTCCAATAACTGAAAAAAATGTTTAAAAATAAAATAAATTTTGTTGCTATTTTTCCTCATTAATTTCGAAAAATATAAATAAAAGGGGAGAAAGATTTTCTTTGAATTTTGTTATGGAATGAAGATATGTATTCTTGAAATACAAGATTATCTCATTAAATTCAAGAAATCTCCCACTTGGTTATTTATATGTTATTTTCGAAAATTTTGAAAGAATAAGGGAATGAAAGATTTTCTTGATTTTCTTGAAAAGATATTATGGAAGATATGTATTCTTGCAATACAGGTATATCTCATAAATTCAAGAAGATCCAAATGTTGGAATCTTTATCCTTATTTTTTCAAAAATAACCATAACAAGAGAAGGTGGGATTTTATGGAATATTTTAATTATGGAGAAAAGAATATAGGAGATATATTCAAGATTTTTTGGAGATCAAGAAAAAAGATTTTTTCCTCCCTATTCCATGACAAAAAATCAGCCACCACCTATCTATAAATAGGGGATGATTTCTTCATCCCCAAGGGACAATTCCGTGTGCTGGAAAAATTAGTAAATCCACAAAGGTGGTGCAACAAATTTTATTTTCCCTTTTGTTAATTGTTCGCGAGCTTCCTTCCACCGGATTGACAAGCAAGGACTAGGGAATACTTGGGAAGGCTTTTTGGTGTGTTTTTATCGACGAGACCATTGCCACTCCAAGAGGTTAGTTAACGTAAACCCGTAGCAATTTCACATGCGTAGGATTTATGTGAACTGTTTATATGCATGATTTGTTGTTGAATTATTATTTGAATTAATATAGGATTAATTCATTCTAGTAATAATTGTTAGAATTAAATTTGTATTTAAGTATTCATCCCGAATAGATCCGTGCAATTAATTCCCCAACAACTGGTATCAGAGCCAGGTTTCGGGCTCTGAATTTTAAATTGTAATTTAGTTCGTTTTCATTAAATTTGAAATTGGATAATAGAATTGCTAGATCTTTTTTGCAGGTATCCAATTGTCATGGAATTTAATGTGTTTATTTATGCATGCATATAAATTGTGGTTTTTTAATTAGATTAGATTCAATTAGTTTTTGCTGTTAGAAAATCCACGAGTAGATTAGAATTTGTTTGATTTGATCAATCTAATAGACTAGTCTAGATGTAGGTTTATTTATTTTTGTAAATAAATTGTAAATCGGATCGGAAAGCGAAGAATGAGTGAGTTGGTCGATGACGTGCCACTAGACGCGGGCAAACCTTTCGAGACGAACGATGAAGGCACAGAGAAGACTATTTCTCGAGATCAAGACATGACAAAAATTAACCGTGACAATTGGATATGTGTGCCCAATATGTTTAATTTTTTGTCTTGATGTTTATGCATTATTTTATGCTTATTTAAATTGTGTTTAAATTTGCGATGCATGAGAAAATGGTTTTGAAAAATCTCACTTTCGAAAATTACTAAGTATGCTTAAACAATTAATTGACAATTTTATGGATAATAAAATTGAATTAATTTTGACCTCCATGATTTATTTATTTGTGAATTCTTTTGGAGAAATTCCCCCCACGGGACGGTCAAAAAATATCTTTCACACGAATAAATTCCAGATGGATGATTGTGGATTATTACTAGTGGCGACGATGTCCCTCCCACGAGGCTCGTTCAAAGCAAAATAATAATTCTGTATTTAATCATGGTTATTACTTAGGTATAAAATTGATAATATACTTCCCCGAAGTCCCTGTCAATTTTATATTGGTCAAGTGGGAGCCAACTATTAATCTAGTTATTAAAGGTTTGTAATTGTTCTTGTTTGTAACCTGCTTGAATGTGTTTAAATAATGACCCACCCCACGTGGCTTATTTAAACTGTTTTGAGATGTTGGCTGATGCATGTTCATATTTTTGAGATTTTAATATGAAACATGTGATCGAATTTTGTGATATATTTGTGCTTATGCATATTATTATTTATTTCAGTTCATCATGTCGCAACCTTTTAATCCACTGTTCAATATACTTAAAGACAATTTGCTTACTGGTGAAAACTTCGTTGCTTGGAGTCGTAAACTTACTATTGTCCTCACTGCACAAATACAACATCATTGGGTTCTTGATGTACCCACGCCTCGTAAGCCTACTGAAGGATCATCAGATGCGGAAAGATACTTGTATAATATCTGGGAGCAGGCTAACGAACCTATGAAGCGTATAATCTTGACTTCACTGTCTGGTGATTTGAGATACATTCATGAAGGTGTTGAATCTGCTGCGGAAATTATGCAAAGTCTTGAAGAAATGTTTTTGACAAAAGACCGCATGATCAATCAGTTTAAAAACGACGACGTGGCTAGGCTAAAAATGGCTGAGGGAACACCCGTAAGGGAGCATGTTCTCAGAATAAAATGTCATTTTAACAAGCTTGCCTATCTCGGTACTAAGTATTGTGATGAGACCCAAATCGAATTTCTTTTCCTAACTCTTCCAAGGTGTTTTGATGAGTTTTACTGTAGTTTTGTGATGAGCGATCACATGTTTACTATGGACACTCTACAAGAAGCCTTGGAGAAAATAGAGAAGCATTTAGGAAAGAAAGACGAAGCATTGCTGACCAAAAGTCTTTTCTCAAGATCTAGGCCAATGGAAGGCAAGACTCAAGAAAAGGAAATTGGTCAGATCCAAAGCAAACTCATCACTAAGAAAAGTAAGAGAAAGACAGCTAGCTGGATGGGTGTCAAGAAAGTACCAAAAGGAAAATGTTTTAGCTGAGGTGAAAAGGGACATTGGAGGTCAGCCTGTTCCAAACCCAAAAGGAATGGAAAGAAAGGTAATTCTCACGCACTAGTTGTTGAAACTTGCTTAGCGGCGTACGCCTCCCATTTATGGGTGGTGGATACGGGATCCACTGATCATGTTTGTTTCACTTTACAGGGGTTCAAGCGGACCCGACAACTTAGTGGGAGTGATATCCTCATCACACTGGGCGATGCTACGAGAGTGGCAGCTGAAGCAGTGGGAAAAGTGCACCTGTCTTTTGAAGACAGAGTTTTAATTTTAAGAGATGTTCTTTACGTTCCGAATTTTAGAAAGAATTTAATTTCGGTTTCTAAAATTTACCTTGATGGATATTCGGTTACTATTGATAAAGTTGTTACCATTTCTCTTTATGATAAATTTATTTGTCATGGAACGTTGTCGAATAGTCTCTATACAATTAACTGTGCACACCACTCACGAAATGCATCTTATAACACATCAATTGTTTCCGATAAAAGAAAACGTTCATCAGACATGAACGAGACACTTCTATAGCATCTAAGATTGGGACATATTAATCCAAAGAGGATCCAAAGGTTGGTAGAAGACGGTTCACTGGAGTCTCTCCAAGTTGAACCAATTCCAACCTGCGAATCATGTTTGGAGGGTAAAATGACCAAGAGGGCATTCGGAGCCAAGGGGAATAGAGCCAAAGAAGTGTTAGAAATCATTCACGCAGACGTATGTGGTCCAATGTCAACCAAAGCAAGAGGAGGTTATGAGTATTTCGTCACTTTTTTTGATGACTACTCAAGGTACGGTTATATTTTCCTTATGAAGCATAAATCTGAGACCTTTGAGAAATTCAAAGAATTTAAGGCTCAAGCAGAGAATCATAGGGAAAAATGTATCAGGTCTCTACGATCCGATCGTGGAGGAGTGTACATCAACGATGAGTTTTTGAACTACTTGTCAGATGAAGGGATTGTATCCCAGCTAACTGCACCCGGAACCCCTCAACAAAATGGGGTTGCAGAGCGAAGAAACATAACTCTTTTGGAAATGGTTAGATCAATGATGAGTTATCGCGGATCTTCCCAAGTCGTTAAGGGTCATGCATTGTCATTCTCAACTTGGTGCCATCCAAATCGGTTCCCAAAACTCCCAAAGAATTGTGGACCGGGCGCAAGCCCGTTTGAACACATGAGAATTTGGGGTGTCCGCCTACGTCGGAACTTGGTTGGATCCGATCCAAAGGTTGTTTATAGGATACCAAAAAAGGGTGTATGTTCTCCCAAGATCAAAAGGTGGTAATAAGAACCCACTTTAGATTTTTTGGAAGAAGACTATATGAACGAAAAGAAAACCCGTAGTGAGATTACCTTAAATGAGCTAAGGGGGCTAACCTCATTGCCAACAAGAGACAAGATGACATACCAAACGACACACTTTCACAACCGAACCTCGTCAGTAGGGGAGGGTTGTGAGACAACCCGAGAGATTCATGGGGATAGGAGAGTCCTCGGACTTGATTCCCGGACAAGACGAATCGCACCCATGGACATATGATGAGGCAATCCAAGACAAGGATCGGTTTTCTTGGCAAAAGCAATGAAAGCGAAATGGGTTCTATGGATCATAACAGAGTGTGGGAGCTAGTCGAACCACTTAATGGGGTCAAACCCATTGGTTGCAAGTGGGTATACAATAGAAAAAGAGGACCGGACGGGAAGGTGGAAACCTTCAAGGCAAGGCTTGTGGAGAAAGGTTATACTCAGAAAGAAGGGATCGACTATGAGAAAACTTTTTCACCTGTAGCAATGCTCAAGTCCATCTGAATTCTCTTGTCGATTGCTGCGCATCTCGATTTTGAAATCTAGCAAATGGATGTCAAGATAGATTTCCTTAACGGAAGTCTTGATGAATAAATTTATATGCAACAACCCCAAGGCTTCATTGAAAAATGGCCAAGAACACCTAGTTTGTAAGCTCATGAAGTCCATTTACGGACTCATGAAATTTATATGCAATGTTGTGCACAAGACTGGATATCTGCTTTGCCGTTGGCATGGTGAAAAGATATCAAAGTAACCCGGGGAAAGAACATTAGACGGCAGTTAAAAACATTCTGAAGTATCTGAAAATAACTCGAGATAGAATGTGTGTTTATCAGTCAGATAGTCTAATCCCCATCGGCTACACGAACTCGGATTTCCAATCAGACTTAGATTCCAGAAAATCTACCTCCGGTAGTGTGTTTTGCATGGGGGGAGGAGCCATGACATTGAAAAGCGTTAAGCAGAAATGCATCGCAGATTCTACCATGGAAGTCGAATATGTAGCTGCTTTCGAGACAGCGAAAGAAGCGGTTTGGCTCAAGAACTTCCTATTGGACTTGGATGTAATTTCTAATTTGCCCAGCACAATCACTGTTTATTGTGACAATGCCTGAGCAGTTGCAAATTCAAGGGAACCAAGAGCCCACAAGGCCAACAAACACATTGAAAGGAAATACCATCTTATACGAGAAATTGTTAAGAGAGAGATATAGAGGTGGCAAAGATCGTGTCGAAAGACAACCCAGCGATCCATTCAAAAGGGTCCGCCTCGAGAATACATTCGAGAGACATGTGGAAGGAATGGGTGTCAAGATCATTTGCCAATCTGCTTTGAGTATAAGTGGGAGACATTATTAGGTTCGTGTTGGTGACATTATATGTCACGACAGAACTACACGAGACATGTTGTAGTATACTTAAAAAGGACTTTGAGTATAAGTGGGAGATTGTTGGGATTATCTTTGAAAGTATACTTTTTACTTTGTATAATCAAACTGAATTTCGGTCTTATTTACGAAAATAAATTGTTTATCATCGATGCTTTAAATATCATCGAATGTTACATATATTTACTTGCCTAACTGCTCAATAAATAAGACGTGTTACATTGTAGTTAATTTAGTGATACCGATCACGTAAAGATTAAATTAATTTTGTAACCAAAAAAAGTACACAATTCACGACCTAGATGAAAATGAACAATCCATCGTGAAAGGTTGAAGTGTAAGTCTCGTATTGGCTTGTCTTGACCAAGAGATTACACTAGTGCATGTTTAGTGCTTGAATAGGACCCTCTGAAATTCTTCAGACACTAGGAAGAATTAGACCTCGGTGGTTCGTTATTTCTTAATCTTCGTCCCTTAAATAGGATCGAAAATTATTACTTTGACTTATTACGGGTAGAGAATCAACGAGATTCAATACTTTATATCTTGGGCAATATTATTGGTCGATGCGATTGCTAAGATTTAATACGAAATCGTGTGCAACCAAGATTTGCCCCCTTGATGTTCATAAGTTTTATCATACCAAATCTTGCAAGTGGAACTAGTTTCTGATAATAATGTTGAACCGTTCCTTTACCAATAAAAGATTTTAATTAATGGAAAGCTAATTCAAAGTGGCTTGAATTAATTAATGGGCTAGATAATCTTAAACACGGGAAATAATAACAAGAGCCATATTGACCGTAATACGGGTTAAGATGGATAGTGCAATATTAATTTTGTAGTGGAATTAATTAATATTTATGGGCTTGAATAATATTGTGGCTCAATATTGATAATTCAAGATCCATTGGAAGGTCCAATCTTAATTCTCCTAAAAGGCCCTCAAGTAGCCCAACATAAAGTCCAATAACCGAAAAAAAATATTTAAAAATAAAATAAATTTTGTTCTTTATTTTTTCCTCATTAATTTTAAAAAATATAAATAAAAGGGAGAAAGATTTTCTTTGAATTTTGTTATGGAATGAAGATATGTATTCTTGAAATACAAGATTATCTCATTAAATTCAAGAAATCTCCCACTTGGTTATTTATATGTTATTTTCGAAAATTTTGAAAAGAATAAGAATGAAAGATTTTCTTGATTTTCTTGAAAAGATATTATGGAAGATATGTATTCTTGCAATAATATATCTCATAAATTCAAGAAGATCCAAATCTTGGAATCTTTATCCTTTTCAAAATAACCATAACAAGAGATAAATGGAATATTTTAATTATGGAGAAAAGAATACATGGAGATATATTCAAGATTTCTTGGAGATCAAGAAAAGATTTTTTCCTCCCTATTCCATGACAAAAATCGCCACCACCTATCTATAAATAGGGATGATTTCTTCATCCCCAAGGGACAATTCCATATCTTTGAAAAAATTAGTAAATCCACAAAAGTGGTGCAACAAATTTTATTTTCCCTTTTGTTAATTGTTCGGAGCCATATCCACCGGATTGACGAGCAAGGACTAGGGAATACTTGGAAAGGCTTTTTGGTGTGTTTTTATCGGATAGACCATTTCCACTCCAAGAGGTTAGTTCATATTAACCCGTATAATTTCACATGTGTAGGATTTATGTGAATTAATTTTTATATGCATGATTTGTTGTTGAATATTATTTGAATTAATATAGATTAATTCATGCTAGTAATAATTGTTAGAATTAAATTTGTATTTAAGTATTCATCCCGATATATATGTGCAATTAATTCCCCATCTATCTATGTGGAGGAGGCATCAATAGGCGGGTACTTCGGCACGCAGTAGGTTGTCTTCCCTGATCGAGAGACACAACTCTACTAGTCTCGGACCTCATTTCTTGACCATTTTTTTCATTAGGCATAAAGATTAGAGAGGCGGTGACGGCCGAGCTCGAAAAAATATTTAAAAATAAAATAAATTTACTCACCGGATTTTTTTTTTCCATCATTAATTTTGAAAATATAAATAAAAGTGGTGGCGGTGGTGGTGGAGGCGTTTTTCTTTGAATTTTGATTATGGAATTAATTGAATCTATTCGGGATGAATATTTAAATATAAATTTAATTCTAAAATTATTAAGATGAATTAATCCTTATTAATTCAAATAATAATTCAACAACAAATCATGCATATAAACAGTTTAAATCCCATGTTAATTTCGGGTTTAAACTAACCTTTGAAAGAATAAGAAGATGGATCTCGGAATCTTCTCAAGTATTTTTATCCTTGTTCAAAATCCGAGGAACAAATTTAACTAAAGGAAAGAATAAAATTATGTTGCACCACCTTTGTGGATTTTTAATTTTTCCAACACATGGAATTGCATTGGGGATGAAAAAATCATCCCCTATTTATAATAATTCGATTTTTAGTGTAGAATAAGATCCCAAGAAATCTTGAATATATCTCATTTATTTTCCCCATATTTAAAATATTCCATAAAAATCCCAATTATACTTTATGGATTTTCGAAAAATATGAGGAGTAGGAATCCAAGATTTGAATCTTCTTGAATTTATGAGATATTCTTGTATTCCAATAATACATATTTCCATAATATCTTTTCAAGAAAAGTCAAGAAAATCTTTCCTCTCCTTATTTTTTCTTAATTTTCAAAAATATGCTTAATAAATAACCAAGTGGGAGATTTCTTGAATTTTATGAGATAATCTTGTATTCCTAAAATACTTTATCTACATTCCATAACAAAATTCAAAGAAAAAATATTTCTCCCTCTCATATTTAATATTTTCGATTTTTTTTTAGAAAAATAAAATAATTTATTTTATTTTAAACACCTTTTTCAGCTTATTGACATTATGTTTGGGCTACTTGAGGGCCTTTTATAGAATTAAGATTTGATAATGGATTTCTAATATCATCCACAATATTATTCAAGCCCATAAATATTAATTAATCCCACTACATAATTAATATGCACTATCCATCTTAACCCATATTCCACATAAGGCTCCCCTTATTAAAAGATTTTAGCCCATTAATTAATTCAAGCCATCAAATAGCTTTCCATTAATTAATATCTTTTGTCCTTGGTCAAGGAATCGTTCAACATCATTATCCATACCTTAAAACTAATTCCATTTGCAAGATTTGGTATGATAAATCTTATGAACCTCCCAAGGGGCAAATCGAACAAGTGTACTTGCAAATATTAAATCTTAAAATTCGGTGATTATTGTTATACTTTCCAAAGATAATCCCAACAATCTCCCACTTATACTCAAAGTCCGCTTTTAAGTATACTATGAAGATGTCTCGGTAGTCCGTGACATCTAATGTCACCTACACGAACCTTAATTTCTCCCACTTATACTCAAAGCAGACGTAAAAATGGTCTTGACACCCATTCCACCCACATGTCTCTCGAATGTATTCAGAGGCGGACTTTGTGAATGAATCTGCTAGGTTGTCCTTAGACGTTATCTTTGTCACATCTATATCTCTTCTCTTAACGATTTCTCGTATAAGATATATTTCCTTTAGTGTGCTTGTTTGACTCGTGGACTCTTGGTTCCTTTTGCAATTCAAATATTGCTAGACAAATTCGAACTCCATCCAAGTCCACTAAGAAGGTTAAATTTCGCTTTAAGTATTTCACCCGATTTCCATGGTTGGGTCATTGATGCATTTCGCTTCACACTCGTCCATTTATGGCTACACTTCCCAAATGAAACACACTAACTGAGGCAGATAGTTTCTGGAATCTAAGACTGATTGGAAATTTGAGTCCGTGTAGCCGATGGAGATTGGAGTATCTGACTGATAAATCAACATTCTATCCCGAGTTCTTTTCAGATACTTCATAATATTTTTAACTCGTCAAAAATATCTTGCTACCATGCCTCGATAAAGCAGATATCCGGTCTCGCATACAAAGATTGCATACATAAGGTTTCCGAGCGGTACCAAGCACAAGGAATGCCTTTCATGTCTTCTATCTCCTTTTGCGTCTTAGGGGACATTTTCTTGGATAGATGGATTCCAAGTCTGAAAGGTACGAATCCTTTCTTGGAATCTTGCATGCTGAAATGTTTCAAGACAGTGTCTATGTATGAAGCTTGCAATAAGCCGATCATCCTTTTCTTGCGATCTCGAGTGATCTTGATCCCAAGGATGTGTCCAACTTTCCAACTTGTTTTGATCGAACCCATAAGACTTTATAACATGATCAAAACATTGGTTCCAAGCTCTGGATGCCTGTTTGAGTTCGTAAATGGACCTCTTGAGCTTACAAACTAGGTGTTCTTGGCCTGTTTCAATGAAACCTTGGGGTTGTTGCATATAGATCTCTTCATCAAGACTTCCGTTAAGGAAAGCTGTCTTGACATCCATTTGCCAGATTTCAAAGTCGAAATCCGCAGCAATTGATAAGAGAATACGGATGGACTTAAGCATGGCTACGGGCGAAAAAGTTTCCTCATAATCGATCCCTTCTTTCTGAGTATAACCTTTCGCCACTAGTCTTGCTTTAAAGGTTTCAACCTTCCCGTCCGGTCCTCTTTTTCTCTTATATACCCACTTGCATCCAATGGGTTTGACCCCATTAAGTGGTTTGACTAGCTCCCACATTCTATTATGAAACATAGAACTCATTTAAAACTTTCATTGTTTGTTTGCCAAGAATCAGATCCTTATCTTGGAGTGCCTCGTCATATGTCCATGGGTCTGATTAAGTCCGAATCAAGTCCGAGGACTCTCCTATTCCCATGAATCTCTCGGTGTCTAACAAGCCTCCCATTCTGACGAGGCTCCGGTTGTGAAAAGCGTGTCGTTTGGTATATCATCTATACAGTTTATTTAAGGTAATCTCACATCCAGTTTTCTTTGGTTCATATAGTCTTCTTCCAAAAATCTAAAGTGGGTCTTTGATGACCACCTTTTGATCTTGCACCATAGAACATGCACCCTTTTGTTCCTCGGGGTATCCTACAATATTAATTCAAGGATCCAATTCTGGCTTCCTTGTCCATCAAGGCGGACACCCCCATATTCTCATGTGTCTCATACTAGGCTTTGCCTTGGGTCCACAATTCTTTGGAAGTTTTGGGAACCGATTTGGATGGCACCAAGTTCGAATGTAAGCCATTGTTTCCAAGGCATAACCCCGGAATCGACTTGGGAAGATCCGCATAACTCATCTTTGATCTAACCATTTCCAAAAGAGTTATGTTTTTTCGCTCTGCAAACCCCATTTTGTTGAGGGGTTCCGGTGCGATGAGTCGATACAATCCCTTCATCGATAAGTAGTTCAAAAACTCATCAACAGGTATTCACCATGATCGATCGTAGAGACTTGATCGTTTTTCCCTATGATTCTCTTTTTGAGCCTTAAATTCTTTGAATTTCAAAGGTCTCGAATGCTTCATAAGGAAAATGTAATCGCATACCTTGAGTAATCATCAATAAAATACTCATAACCTCCTCTTGCTTTGGTTGACATTGGACACATACAAGAAATATCTCTAACACTTCGTTGGCTCTATTCCCTTGGCTCCAATTGCCCTCTTGGTCATTTTACCCCTCCAAACATGATTCGCAGGGTTGGAATTTGTTCAACTTTTCCAAAGAACCATCTTTCACCAACCTTTGGATCCTCTTTGGATTTATATGACCTAATCTTAGATGCCAAAGAAGTGTTTCGTTTCACGCTTTTTTTTGGAAATAGTTGATGTGTTATAGGATGCATTTAAAGTGGTGTGCACAATTAATTGTATAGAGATTTTCCATCAATGTCCCGTAACAGATACACTCATCATTTCAAAAATGATGTCATTCTTATTAGAAGAAACTTAGTGTCCTTTAATCGGATTTTAGAAAAACCAAAGTGAATTCTTTCTAAAAATGGGAACATAAAGATAATCTCAAAAAAAAACTTTATCTTCAAAAAGATAGGTGCACTTCTCCCAATGCTTAACTACTACTCATGTAGTATTGCAATGTCTCTACTTGCGTAGTATTTTCCCCATATTTAATCGTATATTGCAATATCTCGCCACTTATAATTGCAATGACTTCTACTTTCAATAACGTCACCCGATTGATGAGGATCTCACTCCCACTAAGTTCTTGGGATCATTTTGAACCCGTGAAAAACATGATTAGTGGATCTCGTATCAACCACCCACGAATGAGAAGATATCGCCCGCTAAACAAGTTTCAACAACTAGTTGTGAAATTACCTTTCTTTCCGTCCTTTTTGGGGTTGGAACCGGCAAAACCTCCATTGTCCTCTCTCACCGCAGATATTCCCTTTGGATTTTCCTTGACACAATATCATTCCTCATCTTACCATTGCCCTAATTTTTATTGCTTTTTTGGTCCTCTTCTTTATCTTGCCTACCCTTGGCCTAAAGATGAAGAACCACTTTCAAAAGCTTGAGTTTGGTGCCTTATCATCATTTTTGCAACAAATTTTTAGCGAGGCCAAAATGCTCAAAAAAACTTTTTGGGCGAGAGTGAAAGTAAAATTCATCCCAGTCTCCGGATCATAAATCACTCGAATCTCAAGTTTGTTCAGATGGGCTATCTATTTTTTGAGGATTTTCAAATACGACATTTTGATCCGACGAGTCCCGCATGTTTTGACTCGTCGGTTGGCTCCTCGATTTTGGTGTGTCAAGAATCCACTGTTGTTTTTTCCTTAGGACAATTATAATTTTTCGTTTCCAATATAGTTTCCATACATATTGTATTGACTTTAAAGTATAATAACAAAATTAAAAGGTAAGAATCTTTGGAATAAAATAAACAACTATATGCAATAGCACAAGTATATCACAAGGTTCGATCACATGCTTCATTCTCAAAAAAAATATGAACATTTTCATTAACATCTCAAAAAAGTTTTAAATAAGTCACGTTGGGTGGGTCATTATTTAAACACATTCAAGGGGTTACAAACAAGAACCGTTATAAACCTTTAATATCCAGTTAATTTGGCTCCTCTTTTATAAAATTGACAAGGACTTTTTATATGCATATCAATTTTATACCTAAGTAATAACCATGATTAAATACTGAGGATTATTATTTTGCTTTGAACGAGCCTCGTTGGGAGGTCATCGTCGCCACTAGTAATAAACCACAATCATCCGTTTGGAATTCATTCATGTGAAAGCTATCTTTTGACCGTCTCCGTTGGGGAATTTCTCCAAAAAATTCACAAATAAATAAATCATGGAGGTCAAAATTAATTCAATTTTATTATCCTAATAAAATTTTCAATTAATTATTTAAACATACTTAGTAATTTTGAAGGTGAGATTTTTCCATTTGGCAACTCTCATGCAAACACATTTAAACAAATTAAATAAAGCACAAGATAGGACAAATAAATCAAGCAAAAACAGAAAAATAAACATATTGGGGCACAAATTATCCAATTGTCATGGTTTGATTTTTTTTTGCTTGATCTTGAAGAAACACGCCTCGAATTTCTCCCACTGATCGTCTCGAAAAGAACTCCGTCTCGAAATGCCACGCCAAGCTTGCACCCGCGTTCGGCAAGCCGCTTTGCCGAAAACCGCATCCGTCGGCGCCTTTGGCAGCAGCGCAAATACCGCCTCGACAGAAGTCGCGATAATTAATATCCCGCCCGTCGTCACGCCAATGTCCCAGCGCTGCTATCGTCATGAACGGTATCCATACTGCTTTCCGGTCATTTTTTAGGAAAAAAACTAATTCCATTTGCAAGATTTGGTATGATAAATCCTTATTTAAGAACGACTCCCCGCCTGCCAAATCGAATTTCGCTCGTTTAATTCTTCGTCTCGTCTCGTTTTTCGTCCTAAGTTACAATTTATTTACAAAAATAAATAAACCTAGATCTAGACTAGTCTATTACATTGATCAAATCAAATAAATTCTAATCTAACAATTTTCTCACGAGGCAAAATGAATCCGAAATTTGGATTAAAAACCATTATATGCATGCATAAATAAACACAAAATTCCATAAATTGGATACTGCAAAATAGATCTAGCAATTCTACTATCCATTTCAAATTTAATGCCCGAATTAAACTACAATTTAAAAAATTGAGCCCAAAACCGTGGCTCGATACCGATTGTTGGGGAATAAGTTGCACGATCTATTCGGGGTGAATATTTAAATACAAATTTAATTCTTTAATTATTACTAGCATGAATTAATCCTATATTAATTCAAATAATAACAACAAATATCATGCATATAATAATTCACGAAAACCCTACGATGCGAAATTCTACGAGTTTACGTGAACGCATTCTCTCTTGGGATGGCAACGGTATGGTGATTAGACTAACCGCAAGGACTTCCCAAGTATTCCCTTGGTCCTCGTTCTACTATCCGGTGGAAGGATTCTTGTGAACGATTTAACAAAAGGAAAAATAAATATGTTGCACCACCTTTGTGGATTTACTAATTTTTCCAGCACATGGAATTGTACACTACTCACAATTGTCATTTTTCAAAAAAATACAATCTGTCGACGTTACAAAATATTTGATATTTTATCGACGCTGTTATTTTTCTGAAAAACCAATTTTCGTGTGTCACTGGGAATGAACCATTCATCCCCCATTTATAGAGGAGAGGGGGACGAAAATTTAGTGATAAAATAATGTGGGAAAACCTTTTCTTGATCTCCAAGAAATCTTGAATATATCTCCTATATTCTTTTTCCCATAATTATAATATTCCACAAAAATCCCACCTTCTCTATTATTATGGAATTTTCGAAATTTATGTGCAAGATTCCAAGATTTGGATCTTCTTGAATTTATGAGATATTCTTGTATTTCAAGAAATACATATCTTCCATAATATCTTTTCAAGAAAATCAAGAAAATCTTTCTTGCCCACTATATTTAAAAAATTTCGAAAATATCACTATGAATAACCAAGTGGGAGATTTCTTGAATTTAATGAGATAATCTTGTATTCCAAGAATACATATCTTCATTCCATAAAAAAATTCAAAGAAAATCTTTCTCCCAACTTTATCCATAATTTTCGAAATATTAGGAAAAATTAAGCAACAATATTTATTTTATTTTAATCACTTTTTTTTTTTATTGGACTATATGTTGGGCTACTTTCGGGGGTCCTTTAGGAGAATTAAGATTGGACCTTCTAATGGACCTTGAATATCTAATATTGAGCCACAATATTATTCAAGCCCATAAATATTAATTAATCCCACTACAATATTGCACTATCCATCTTAACCCATATTACGGTCAATATGGCTCCCGGTCATTATTTCCCGTGTTTAAGATTATCTAGTCCATTAATTAATTCAAGCCACTGAAATAGCTTTCCGTTAATTAATATCTTTTGTCTTTGGCCAAGGAACGGTTCAACATTATTATCCATACCGGAAACTAATTCCACTTGCAAGATTTGGTATGATAAAGCTTATGAACCTCCCGAGGGGGCAAATCGAACAAAGCGTGCTTTCACACGATTCTTCAGATTAAATCTTAGCAATCACATGTGACTAACAATATTGCCCAAGATAAAAAGTATTGAATCTCATTGATTCGCTACCCATGATAAGTCAAAGCAACGATTACCAATCCCACGATCCTATTTAAGGGACGAAAGATTAAGAAATAACGAACCAATCGAGGTCTAATTCTTCCTTGTCCAGCTCAAGAATTTATCCTCCCAGGGGTCTTATTCAATTACATCACCATGCACTAGTGTAATCTCTTGGTCAAGACAAGACAATCTGAGTCTTACACTTCAACCTTTCACGATGGATTGTTCATTTCCATCTAGGTCGTGAATAGCGTACTTTTAGTTACAAGGGACTGTTAATTTAATCTTATGTGATCTGGTATCACTAAATTAACTACAATATAACACGTACGACTTATTGAACAGTTATGCAGTAAATATATGTAACATTCGATAATATTTAAAGCATCAGTGATAAACAATTTATTTCAGTAAATAAGTCTGAAAATTCAGTTTCGATTATACAAAGTAAAAGCATACTTTCCAGTATAATCCCAACAATAGTTACTAACCACACACGATCCTATTTAAGGGACGAAGATTAAGAAATAACGAACCACTGAGGTCTAATTCTTCCTAATTCAGTGCTGAAGAATTTATCCTCCTGTAGGTCCTATTCAGTAATCTCTTGGTCAAGACAAGTCAATTTGAGTCTTACACTTCAACCTTTCACGATGGATTGTTCACTTCCATCTAAGTCCTGAACAACATACTTTTAGTTACAAGGGACTGTTAATTTAATCTTCTGTGATATGGTATCACTAAATTAACTACAATGTAGCACATGCTGTTTATTGAACAATTATGCAATAAATATATGTAACATTCAATGATATTTAAAACATCAGTGATAAATAATTTATTTCAGTAAATAAGACAGAAATTCAGTTTGGTTATACAAAGTAAAAACATACTTTCCAGTATAACCCTAACAATCTCCCACTTATACTCAAAGTCTGCTTTTAAGTATACTATAGCATATCTCGTGTAGTTCCTAATATGTGATGTCTAATGTCACCTACACGAACCTAATAATATATCCCACTTATACTCAAAGCAGATTGGCAACGGTCTTGACACCCATTCCTTCCACATGTCTCTCGAATGTGTTCTGAGGCAAACCCTTTGTGAATGGATCTGCTAGGTTGTCTTCTGACGTGATCTTTGTCACCTCTATATCTCTTCTCTTAACGATTTCTCGTATAAGATGGTATTTCCTTTCAATGTGTTTGTTGGCCTTGTGGGCTCTTGGTTCCCTTAAATTTGCAACTGCTCCGATATTATCACAATAAATAGTGATTGTGCTGGGCAAATTCGGAACTACATCCAAGTCCACTAGGAAGCTCTTGAGCCAAACCGCTTCTTTCGCTGCCTCGCAAGCAGCTACGTATTCGGCTTCCATGGTAGAATCGGCGATGCATTTCTGCTTAACGCTTCTCCATGTCAGGGCTCCTCCCCCCATGCAAAACACACTATCGGAGGTAGATTTTCTGGAATCTAAGTCTGATTGGAAATTCAAGTTCGTGTAACCGATGGGGATTAGACTGACTGACTGATAAACTAACATTCTATCTCGAGTTCTTTTCAGATACTTCAGAATGTTCTTAACTGCCGTCCAATGCTCTTTTCCCGGATTACTTTGATATCTCGCCACTACGCCAATGGCAAAGCAGATATCCGGTCTCGTGCACAGCAATGCATACAAAAGGCTTTCGACAGCCGAAGCATAAGGAATGCCTTTCATGTCATCTATCTCTTTTGGTGTCCTAGGGAACATTTCCTTGGATAGATGGATTCCATGCCTGAAAGGTACGAAGCCTTTCTTGGAGTCCTGCATGCTGAATCGCTTCAAGACAATGTCTATATATGAAGTTTGCGATAAGCCTATCATTCTTTTCTTGCGACCTCGAGTGATCTTGATCCCAAGGATGTGCCCGGCTTCCCCTAAGTCCTTCATATCAAACTGTTTTGAAAGCCGTGCCCTTACGTCTAACAACACCTTTACATCATCACCGATGAGCAGAATGCCATCTACGTATAGTACTAAGAATACCAATGCAGTTTCGACACGCTTCTTGTACACACAACTTTCGTATTCATTTTGATCAAACCCATAAGACTTTATTACTTGATCAAAATATTGGTTCCAAGCTCTGGATGCTTGTTTGAGTCCATAAATGGACTTCTTGAGCTTGCAAACTAGGTGTTCTTGGCATTTTTCAATGAAGCCTTGGGGTTGTTGCATATAGATCTCCTATTCAAGACTCCTGTTAAGGAAAGCCGTCTTAACATCCATTTGCCAGATTTCAAAGTCGAGATGCGCAGCAATCGACATGAGAATTCGGATGGACTTGAGCATTGCTACAGGTGAAAAGGTTTCCTCATAGTCGATCCCCTCTTTCTGAGTATAACATTTCGCCACAAGCCTTGCCTTGAAGGTTTCCACCTTCCCGTTCGGTCCTCTTTTCCTCTTGTATACCCAGTTGCAGCCAATGGTTTTGACACCATTAAGTGGTTCGACTAGCTCCCACACTCTGTTATGATCCATAGAACCCATTTCGGCTTCCATTGCTGTTTGCCAAAAAACCGCATCCTTGTCTTGGATTACCTCGTTGTACTTCATCTTAACCGGGGACAAAGTCCGAGGACTCTCCTATCCCCATGAATCTCTCGGGTTGTCTCACAATCCTCCCACTACGTCGAGGTTCCGATTGTGTAAGTGTGTCATTTGGTATGTCATCTTGTACAGTTGGCACTGAGGTTAGCCCTCTAAGCTCATTTAAGGTAATCTCACTTCTGGGCTTTCTTTCGTTCATATAGTCTTCTTTCAAAAATCTAAAATGGGTGCTTATTACCACCTTTTGATCCTCGAGACCATAGACCATACACCCTTTTGTTCCCTCGGGGTACCTTATAAACAGCTTTAATTCTGATCGAGGATCCAATTTTTTGGCTTCCTTGTCCAACACGTAGGCCGGACACCCCCAAATTCTCATGTGTCTCAAACTGGGCTTGCACCGGGAGTTTTGGGAATTCCTTGATGGCACCAAGTTCGGAATATAAGCCGTTGTTTCAAGGCACTTGGATGGCAGATCCAAGTTTCATCATTGATCTAACCATTTCTAAAAGAGCCATTCGCTCTGCAACCCCGCTTTTGTTGTTCCAACGATTAATACAATCCTTCATCCACAATTAGTTCAAAAACTCATCATTTGGATCATCCCACGATCGGATCGTAGAGACTTGATACGTTTTTCCCTATGATTCTCTGTTTGAGCCTTAAATTATTTGAATTTGTCAAATGTCTCAGATTTATGCTTCATAAGGAAAATATAATCGTACCTTGAGTAGTCATCAATAAAAGTGACGAAATACTCATAACCTCATCTTTCTTTGATTGACATTGGACCACATACGTCTGTGTGAACGATTTCTAACACTTCTTTGGCTCTATCCCCTTGGCTCCGAATGCCCTCTTGGTCATTTTACCCTCCAAACATGATTCGCAGGTTGGAATTGGTTCAACTTGGAGAAACTCCAGTGAACCGTCTTTCACCAACCTTTGGATCCTCTTTGGATTAATATGTCCCAATCTTAGATGCCATAGAAGTGTCTCGTTCACGTCTGATGAACGTTTTCTTTTATCGGAAACAGTTGATGTGTTATAGGATGCATTTCGTGAGTGGTGTGCACGGTTAATTGTGTAGAGACTATTCGATAACGTTCCATGATAGATAAATTTATCATAAAGAGAAATGGTAACAACTTTATCAAAAAGTAACCGAATATCCATCAAGGTAAAGTTTAGAAACCGAAATTAAATTCTTTCTAAAACTAGGAACGTAAAGAACATCTCTTAAAATTAAAAATATGTCTTCAAAAGACAGGTGCACTTCTCCCATTGCTTCAGCTGCCACTCTCGTAGCATCGCCCAGTGTGATGAGGATCTCACTCCCATTAAGTTATCGGGTTCGCTTGAACCCCTGTAAAGTGAAACAAACATGATCAGTGGACCCCGTATCCACCACCCATAAATGGGAGGCATACGCCGCCAAACAAGTTTCAACAACTAGTGCGTGAGAATTACCTTTCTTTCCATTCCCTTTGGGTTTGGAACAGGCTGACCTCCAATGTCCCTTTTCACCGCAGTTGAAGTACTTCCCCTTAGCTGGCTTGCTCACTCCTCCACCTCCCCTTACCTTTTCCTTGCCCTTGGCAACACTTGAGTTCACTTGCTTGTGGCTTTTATCCTTTTTCTTGTTCTTACCACCTTTTGGCCTAGAAGAAGAAGAAGGTCCATTTGCCACCAAGGCTTGGCTCTTTTGCCCCAATATCGCCTCTGCCGAGACTAAAGTTTGCAACAGATCAGGCATCGAGAACTTCTAATTGTTCATTTGGGTTCTCGATGTCGATTCAAAATTTTCGGCACCTCAAGTTTGTTAAGGTGAGTCATCATTCGGCCAAGGAGAACCTCAAGTTTGTTAAGGTGAGCAGCGTTCCCCTCCACCATTTTCATAGAGAGCAAGTCCCTCATGGTGATCTGACGAGCCACACGGTTCTGATGTTGAAACATCGCTTTAAGACTAGTCATGATGTTTGCGGCGGTCTCAACGCTTAAGGTGTTGGTGTTGCAATACATCGACATTGAAGCCAAGATGGTACACTTTGCCCATTTCGTTGAACGCCTCCCAACGAGATACTCTTTCTTAACCATTTTAGTTGACTCATCATTTGGCTTTTTCGGTTTTTAGGTGTAGTGAGAACCCGCTATGGCTTTGTGCGATGAGGACAAGAGTAAGTTTACGACTCCAATCAACGAAGTTTTTCACCAAGAAGCAAATTATCTTTAATTATATTGAACGATGGATTAAAAGGTTGCGACATGATGAACCTAAATAAATAATAATATGCATAAGCACAAATATATCACAAGGTTCGATCACATGCATCATATTAAAATCTCAAAAAAATATGAACATGCATCGACCAACATCTCAAAATAGTTTAAATAAGTCACGTGGGGTGGGTCATTATTTAAACACATTCAAGCAAAGTTACAAACAAGAAAAACAATTTACAAACCTTTAATATCCAGTTAATAGTTGGCTCCCACTTGACCAATATAAAATTGACAGGACTTGAGGGAAGTATATGCATATCAATTTTATACCTAAGTAATAACCATGATTAAATCTGAAATTATTATTTCACTTTGAACGAGCCTCGTGGGGGGTCATCGTCTCCACTAGTAATAATCCACAATCATCCATTTGGAATTTATTCATGTGAAAGCTATCTTTTGACCGTCCCCGTAGGGAAATTTCTCCAAAAGAATTCACAAATAAATAAATCATGGAGGTCAAAATTAATTCAATTTTATTATCCATAATAAAATTGTCAATTAATTGTTTAAGCATACTTAGTAATTTTCGAAAGTGAGATTTTTCAAAACGTTTTCTCATGCATCGCAAATTTAAACACAATTTAAATAAGCATAAAATAATGCATAAACATCAAGACAAAATTAAACACATTGGGCACATATATCCAATTGTCACGGTTAATTTTTGTCATGTCTTGATCTCGAGAAATCGTCTTCTTCGCCTTCATCGTTCGTCTCGAAAGGTTCGCCACGTCAAGTAACGTCATCGACCAGCTCGCGGGTCGGAGTGCCCACCTAGCACTCCCCCGGCCGTGTCGAGTGGCATCCATGCATCGCCCCTAAAGCGCCAGCACGTCGCTGACGGGCGTGTCACGCTTTCAGCGACCCTCGGCGATTCTCGGCGAGTGCCACAGCATTCCAGCAGCGCGCCCCCCATGCCGATCCACCTCGCGTGCCGCCTCGCCCGCCTCTGCCGCATCATTGGCGTGCCTCCGCTTTGCTTACGCGATGCTCTGTGGCGCCCGTGTAAACCCCGCGATCTGCCTTGGCTCGGCCCTCGGCCTCGCCCCACGCCCGAGCGCGCCTCCGCCCGGTTTTGGATCCATTCGTCTTTAATTCATCGTCTTCGTCTTGGCTCACGATCCGGTTTCAATTTATTTACAAAAAAATAAATAAACCTAGATCTAGACTAGTCTATTACATTGATCAAATCAAACAAATCCTAATCTACTAGTGGATTTTCTCACGAGGCAAAACGAATTCGAACGAATCGAATTAAAAAACCACAATTTATATGCATGCATAAATAAACACATTAAATTCCATGACAATTGGATACCTACAAAAAATACCTAGCAATTCTACTATCCAATTTCAAATTTAATGAAAACGAACTAAATTACAATTTAAAATTCAGAGCCCGAAACCTAGCTCTGATACCAGTTGTTGGGGAATTAATTGCACGGATCTATTCGGAATGAATACTTAAATACAAATTTAATTCTAACAATTATTACTAGAATGAATTAATCCTATATTAATTCAAATAATAATTCAACAACAAATCATGCATATAAACAGTTCACATAAATCCTACGCATGTGGAATTGCTACGGGTTTACGTGAACTAACCTCTTGGAATGGCAATGATCTCGTCGATAAAAACACACCAAAAAGCCTTCTCAAGTATTCCCTAGTCCTTGCTCGTCAATCCGGTGGAAGGAAGCTCGCGAACAATTAACAAAAGGGAAAATAAAATTTGTTGCACCACCTTTGTGGATTTACTAATTTTTCCAGCACATGAAATTGTAGTTGGGAATGAAAAAATCATCCCCTATTTATAAGATGAAGTGGCCGATTTTTTCTTAGGAAAAGGGAGAGAAAATCTCTTTCTTGATCTCCAATAAATCTTGAATATATATCCAACATATTCTTTTCTCAATAAATAAATATTCCATAAAAATCACACTCTCTTATTTTGTCATGGAATTTCGAAAATTAAGGATAAAGATTCCAAGATTTGGATCTTCTTGAATTTATGAGATATTCTTGTATTCCAAGAATACATATCTTCCATAATATCTTTTCAAGAAAATCTTTCTTTTCCTTCTTTTTCTATGTTTTTCGAAAATCATCATATAAATAACCAAGTGGGAAATTTCTTGAATTTAATGAGATAATCTTGTATTCCAAGAATACATATCTTCATTCCATAACAAAATTCAAAGAAAATCTTTCTCCCCTTTTATTCACATTTTTTCGAAAATTTAGGAAAAATAGCAACAAAAATTTATTTTATTTTTAAACACCTTTTTCAGTTATTGGACTTTATGTTTGGGCTACTTGAGGGGCCTTTAGGAGAATTAAGATTGGACCTTCCAATGGATCTTGAATTATCAATATTGAGCCACAATATTATTCAAGCCCATAAATTTTAATTAATCCCACTACATAATTAATATTGCACTATCCATCTTAACTCATATTACTGTTAATATGGCTCCCAGGTTATTATTTCTCGTGTTTAAGATTATCTAGCCCATTAATTAATTCAAGCCACTGAAATAGTTTTCCATTAATTAATATATTTTATCCTTGGTAAAGGAACGGTTCAACATTATTATCCATACCGGAAACTAGTTCCACTTGCAAGATTTGTTATGATAAAACTTATGAACCTCCCAAGGGGGCAAATCGAACAAGCATACTTGCACACGATTCTCCGTATTAAATCTTAGCAATCGCATATGACCAATAATATTGTCCAAGATATAAAGTATTGAATCTCGTTGATTCTCTACCCGTAATAAGTAAAAACAATAATTACTAACCACACGCGATCCTATTTAAGGGACGAAGATTAAGAAATAACGAACTACTGAGGTCTAATTCTTCCTAGTTCAGTTCTGAAGAATTTGTCCTCCTGCAGGTCCTATTCAGTGCATCAGTCATGCACTAGTGTAATCTCTTGGTCAAGAGAAGCCAATCTGAGCCTTACACTTCAACCTTTCACGATGGATTGTTCATTTCCATCTAGGTCGTGAATGGTGTACTTTTGGTTACAAGGAACTGTTAATTTAATCTTCTATGATCTGGTATCATTAAATTAACTACAATGTAACACGTACTGTTTATTGAACAGTTATGCAATAAATATATGTAACATTCAATGATATTTAAAGTATCAGTGATAAATAATTTATTTCAGTAAATAAGACAGAAATTCAGTTTGATTATACAAAGTAAAAGCATACTTTCCAGTATAATCCCAACAGAAATAACTATCGCTAAATCTTAGCGGCCCTCGGTTTCCCGACGGTCAAAAAACAGTCGTTAAAGCCGGCGCTACTATGTGTAGCGACGATTTTAATCGTCACTAAAACCGTAGTTGAACCCCGTCTTTTTTGTAGTGATAAACCGTGTAATTAAGTTTCTTGTAGAATAAGAAACTACCACTCTCTCTGTCTATAAAAGACATAGATTATCTAAAGGTATCAATTAATTCTATCACTTAAGTTTTATATATAATCTGTGATTAAGAGGACAAGAGAGAGAAAGACAATCTCACCAGAAGAAATATAATGGCTGCCCAAGGTTAGTAATTTAATTGTTTAATTTACTATTCAAATTTTATGAATGTGATGAATGTGAAAATCATGAAGTTTCAAGATCCATGTTATTAAGGGAAGTGTTGACTAGTTCAAAATATTTTTTATTTTAGTCAAGTATATATTCTGTTGTATCTTTTAGTTTTAATTCATTGATTTGGTTTCCTTTGTTTATGGAAACCACCGCTGTAATCTCTTGTATATATTACAGATTTTCTCTCATCACCAATTAAGGGTGATTTCATAATCACGTTTACATGGTATCAGTAAGGAAAAGATCCTAACCCTAATTTCTAAACGGCCGCCACCCTCTACCGCTGCTGTCCTCATCTCCTCTCATCTCGTCGTTCTCTTCTCATCTCATGGCGACTCCTCCATCTGTCGATCCCATGCCTGTTAACACCATGATTAATATGGTGCCTCTCAAACTCGATTCCGAGAATTACATGATGGGGCGCTGCCAGTATCTCACCGTGGCCGAGTGCTTCGACATCACCGGTCATCTGGACGGGACAACCATCTCTCCTTCTCCCACCATTAATTCTGATGCAGCTGTTCCGGTCCCGAACCCTGAATTTGCGTCGTGGCGCTTGAAAGACAAGAAACTCCTCGGCTTCATCTTCACGTCGCTGACAAAGGATACTATGTCTAAAGTCCTTGATTGCAAGACCTCTCGTGCTGCGTGGCAAGCCTTGGAGGCCGTATTCGCTGATTCATCCGCCTCTCGGACTCATCAATTACGAGAGGAGCTCCTCTCCTTGCGTCATGGGGATCTATCTATCGAGGATTATGGTCGGAAATTCAAAATTCTCTGCGATCAATTGTCATCCATTGGTCGGCCCGTTGATGACTCCAACAAAGCCCACTGGTTCTTACGTGGTTTGGGCCCTCAATTTACGAGTTTTGCTGATACACGAATGGCATTGTCTCTGATGCCTGGCTTTCGCGATCTGCTTAACCAGGCGAGACAGTATGAACTTATGCACAGGGCTATGGAGGGTAATCCTGCTCCCCCTGCCGCTTTCTCGGCCGGTAAGGACGGTCACCAGCAGTCCAACTCGCGCCAACAACACGGGGGTCACGAGAGTTAGTCTCGTGGCTACTCTAATCGTCCGCCACAGCAAGGTGGCAACTCTCGTGGCTCGAGTCAATTTGGTAATCAAGGCCAATAGGGTGGTGGACATCGTACTTGGGTCCCTCGTTGCCAAATTTGTCATGCGGAGCACTATGCCAATAACTGCCCGTAATTTCTCAATGCTCGCCATGGTATCTCATCTGCCAATCTAGCGCATGCATTCAACTCTCAATGTTATGTCTCTGACCCCGTTCCTGGCTGATATTTGGATTCAGGCGCTTCTGCTCACATGACGAATCAGACCTCTGCACTGGACTCTTATGAGCCATATTCTGGTAACGGTTCAGTAATTGTTGGTAATGGAAATTCATTAACTATTTCACATGTTGGTACTAGTTCGATTTCTGATGATGTTAAACTGCTAGATGTTTTAGTTGTGCCACACATTACCAAGAACCTATTATCCATTAGTAAACTGACATCTGACTTTCCTGTGGATGTTATTTTCTCTGATAAATTCTTTGCTATTCAGAATCGGGTGACAAAGCGAATACTGGCTCAGGGTATATGTGATCGGGGTCTATACTTACTTGATCGGGGTGTTCTGACTTTGGTGGCAGCGATCAAGTCAAAGGGGTTGAAGGCGAGTTTTGATTTATGGCACTTACGCCTGGGGCATGTCCCATTTTCTATTATTTCACAGTTAAATAAAATAGGGCATTTATCTGTCACTTCTGTTTTACCGAATCCTAGTGTTTGTGAATCTTGCCAGTTGGCTAAGAGTAAGAGGTTTTCCTTTCAGTTGAATGATAAACGTGCAACTTCTGTGCTTGAATTAATTCACTGTGATTTGTGGGGTCCTGCACCTATTTCTACTAATGATGGTTTTCGTTACTATGTTGCGTTTGTGGATGACTATTCGCATTTTTCTTGGATTTTTCCACTTCGTGCAAAATCTGAATTTTATGATACGTTAGTCCGCTTCCACAAGTTTGCCTGCAATCAATTCTCTAGTACTATTAAAGTCTTTTAGAGTGATGGGGGTACTGAATTCGTAAATACTAGAGTACGTGATTTCATGCAGCTTCATGGCATTCACCATCGTTTGTCATGTCCTTATACGCCACAACAAAATGAAAGGGCTGAACGTAAGCATCGTCATATTTCTGAAACAGGACTTTCTATGCTTTTTCATGCACATGCTCCAGCATCTCTTTGGTTCGATGCCTTTGCCACATCCGTATACATTATTAATCGATTACCATCTTCAGTCTTATCTGGCACGTCCCCCTTTGAACTCTTGTATGGTTCAGCCCTGAATTATGGAAATTCCAAACCATTCGGTTGTCGGGTATTTCCATTCTTGAGAGATTATGCAGAAAATAAATTGGCACCACGCAGTTGTCCTTGTATTTTTCTGGGATATAGCAGTTCCTACAAGGGCTTTTGTTGCTTTGATCCAGATTCCTCCCGATTCTTCGTCACTTGCCATACCTAGTTTGATGAGCTCTTATTTCCTTTTTCTCGAGCTCCTTCAACGTCAAAGTTACAGGATCTGGAGATTACCAGCTTTCTTGAGGCATCGGGCACTTGTTCAGGTGTTACTCAGTCTCGACAGACCACACCCACTCCTTCTCCTACGCCCGACGTCCAGCCCTCTCATCATGTTCTACCTGATGACGACTTCATCCAGCCATTCGGCCAGCCTACTCCTTTGGCCGAACAATCTGCTGTGCCTCCAGTCCAGCCCCCTACCGAGCCTGCCCTGCCTGTGCCGCCCGACCAGGCCCCTGACCAGCCTGTCGCACCTGGTCAAGCTCCCCCTACCCCGCCCGTGGTGGTCGCACCGATGCCCTCCCACCCGATGACAATGTGCGCCAAGGCTGGCATCTTCAAGCTCCGATATCCCGTCGACCTTGCTTCCACCACTCTACTCTCTGCCTTAGTTGCTGCCTCTGAGCCTCGTGGCTTCAAGACTGCTGCTAAATCGCCTGAGTGGTTAGCTGCCATGCAGGAAGAAATTGACGCCTTACGCACTAATCAGACTTGGGAGCTAGTTCCTCAGCCTCCGGACACTAATATCGTTGGGTCCAAATGGGTGTTTTGGACGAAGTTTCACGCGGATGGGTCTGTTGAGCGTCATAAGGCTCGGTTAGTTGCTCAGGGGTTCACTCAGATCCCTGACACTGATTTCCATCTCACTTTCAGCCCGGTTGTTAAGGCTGCTACAGTTCGTATCATCTTGGCTCTCTCGGTTCATCAGTTGGATGTCAAGAATGCGTTTCTTAATGGATTTCTTGACAAGCCCGTTTTTATGTCCCAGCCCCCTGGTTTTGTGGATGCTCGATTTCCGAATCATGTTTGTCACCTTAAGAGGGCTCTGTACGGACTCCAGGCACCACTTGCTTGGTTTCAGCGCTTCAGCACTTATCTATTGAGTTTGGGTTTCAGCCAGAGTCGTTGTGACTCATCATTGTTTCATCTCTCTCGGGGTAAGTCTGTCATTTTCCTTCTATTATATGTAGATGACATCATTATCACAGGAAATGACCCTGCCATGCTCCGAAATTTTATTTCTCGTACTCATCGGGAATTTGCCATCAAAGATCTCGGCCGACTCAACTATTTTCTTGGACTTGAGGTTTCTTACACCTCGGATGGCCTTTTTGTTGGCCAAGCAAAGTACGCAGCATGACATTCTGGAGCGTTCTGAACTTGTTGACTCTAAACCGGTCTCAACCCCCTAGCAGCTGGGGAGGTGCTTGTCAGTGATGGTTCTCCGTTCCGTGATCCGACGTTATATCGGTCTCTTGTTGGTGTTCTTCAGTATCTCACCATCACTCGACCCGATCTATCTTATGCTGTGAATCTTGTCAGTCAGTTTCTTCACTCTCCTACGGATGATCACTTCTTGGCTGTCAAGAGGACTCTTCGTTATGTAAAGGGCACGGTTCATTATGGTCTCTCTTTTCGGAAGCATCCCGAGTATTCGATTGTGGGCTACTCAGATGCCGACTGGGCTCGTTGTATAGAGACACGTCGGTCCACTTATGGTTACTCCATTTTCCTTGGAGGTAATCTTGTCTCTTGAAGTGCAAAGAAGCAACCCACAGTTGCTCGTTCAAGTTATGAGTCAGAATACCGTGCTATGGCGAATGCTTCGACCGAACTAATTTGGGTTTCCAACCTTCTTTGAGAACTTCGGATGTTACCTACCTCTCGGCCTGTTTTGCTCTGTGACAACAAAAGTGCTATTTTTCTCAGTCAGAATCCGTTGCTAACAAATGTGCGAAACACATTGACCTTGATTATCATTTCGTCCGCGAATTAGTGTCTTCTGGGAAGCTCCCTACTACGCTTTGTACCATCTCATCTTCAGTTGACAGATATTTTCACAAAGAGCCTCCCTCGTTCAGCTTTTGAGCTACTTCGCTCCAAGCTTTGCGTTTGCTTGCATCCAACGCAACGCTTGACGGGGGTACTAAGAGAAGTGTTGACTAGTTCAATTATTTTTGTATTTTAGTCAAATATATATTCTGTTGTATCTTTTAGTTTTAATTCTTTGATTTGGTTTCCTTTGTTTACGGAAACCACCGCTGTAATCTCTTGTATATATTACATATTTTCTCTCATCACCAATTAAAGGTGATTTCATAATGACGTTTACACATGTTTAAATTAATTTTTGCTTACATGAGATCAAGGACGCTGCTGAGTAGTCTTTATTTTTCGTGATCAGTATATATAAGAATAAGAAAACGTCATAGACCATGGAATAGTGCGTTAATTAATTCATACACCCAACCTTATCTAAATTGAGGGAATTGATTTGAGAAAGATGATTTAAAAAGTTTGTTAAATGATTTAAAATTAAAACTATTAATGAAAAAAAATTATTCAAGGGACTTAGGTTTCGATTTCATGTATATATAAGAATAAGAAAACGTCATAGACCATGGAATAATTATTAATTACTGGTTTCAAATGATGTTTAAACGAGAGTTATATAACGAATTTTAAATTAATTCATAGTTCAAGTACATCAACAGAAATGCAACGTCCAAAATGTTTTATTAACTTGAGTAAATTTCCCAATCATGCATACGCATTTCATTGTTGCTGGCAACGTATGTGCATATGAAAAGTATTATGAGACCCGTGATGTATATATATTCCTGATGTATATCCCCTATTTTTTCTTTTTTTAAGAGTGAATAATTCTTAGGTCCAAAGGTCATATTAAACTTATTAATAGGTTCATACCTTTTTTAAGGTTACTCTTAGATCAATAAAACCATCTTAAAAGACATATCTACCCTTATCAATTAACCCAATTTTCAAACATCAAATCAATTTATTTTCACTAACTTGCTCCACCACTCCATCACCCCAAAAAGCATATCCCCCCACTTATTCATTCTTGCTGATTTTTTGACTTAGTTTTCTCTTCAAAATTTTTACCTTATCTCAAATTTAAATGAGTTGCAAGATTCATATTTAAAAATTAAAATTATCAAAATTCTTATAAAAATTAAAAAATTACATAAATTTATATATCAAAATTAAAAAAATGTCAAAAATTTACATTTTTAAAATTTATAATTACAATCTCAAAATTTACCTATCGTCGTCTTTATTACGACATGAACATGTCCATAAAAAACATGAACATGTTTATAAAAAACAACGAATAGGTTCATCTCCTATTTTTGGTCCTCACTCTCAGAAATTAATAAATCCAGATCTTCATAAAATAGATCTTTAAATCTTCAAAAACTTCTGCGCGCCGCCGATTTTTGAGAGATGGGCGGCGGCAGCGGTTTCTGTGTACAACCGCGGGGTGATTTCTACTGCTTCTTTCTGGTCTTTTGGGGGCAGCCTCTCCTGGTTTGGGGGCGGACGACGCCGCGAATTTTGGGGGTTGGGGCGATTTTCAGAGAGAGAACGGGGTGGGTGATGAGAGAGAATAGGTGTGATGGGATAATGAGATTTATTCTAGGAATTAAAATTAAAATCTAAATTATATCCCAATATTGTGTAAAAGGGTGTAATGGTAATCAAACCCAATTTTAGACCTACTACTAACTTTTAAAAAGGTGCAGACCTATGAGTAATCTTGGGTTTATATATAGACCTAATAGTAATTAATTTTTTTTATATATAAATAATAGATTTGCAACATATGAAAGAACCCTAAAAAGGTACTACATTAGCTAAGGAATTAAAATTGGCTAGGACTTAGTATGCACCCAGGTGCACCATGCACTCATAATGCATTGCGATTTATTATACTAAAAAAATAATTGCAAGGTTCAGTATAAATAAATTGTATTTTTTAGTATAACAAATCGCGCGATTTTAAAATACATTATGAGTGCACGGTGCACTTAGTTGTACATGAGACCCCATCATTAAAATTACAATATAATGAGAATTGAGAACCCATAAAAATATTATCTAATTACAACATGTATACTAGTTCAGTAGTTCCAAATATTTAACTGAATGAAGAAATGGAACACGCCAACACATGGGAGAATAACTGGAAGAATTATTAGCTATGGATCTAACATGTATCCCCTGAATTTTTGAATTTTCATATAAATAATATAAGATTTTGAAAGATAAGACAAATATTGCAAGATAAATACAAAAATAATATTTTTTTTGCAAAAATATAAATGTATTTGAAGATATGGTGAAAATTGAATGAGGTAGATATGATAGTAACACAATTTATCACGTGCATATTAATTGATGAACATACAAATTTTGTGTAGATTTATTTGATAAAACTAACTAGTATACAAAATCTTGTGTTAGATGTATTTATTTGCTCCCCCACTACTGCCGCAGTGACTCGCATCAATTCTGATAAAAAATCAAAAGAACTTGATTCTCCTCCACCGCAACCCTCAAAAATCAACGGATTCGAACAAGTTTGGTGCGACCATCCTCCTCCAACTGCAACTGTGTTTGCGGTGGAGCTAATTCCACTTGTGCCCTTCATATCTGATAAAGTGTCATAACAACTTTAGAATCTCGTCAAACAAATCTAGTGTGATCCTCTATGTCGCTTCAATGACGCGACAACCCGCACCCTTCCACATTTGATAAAGTGCTAGAACAACTTTAAAATCTCGTCAAATAAATTTAGTACGACGTCTATGTCGCTTCAATGACGTCGCAATGGGCGCATTTGCTGGGGACACTTAGAAAATTGGTGGTAAAGTTTTTGAACTTCGGTCGAGCAACCCATTGAACTGTCTTCCACCCTCTCCATCATTGATCTTGTCTTCTTTCAGAGTCTCTCGCAGAATCGATCTTGTCTTCTTTCAGAGTCTCTCTCAGAATCGATGTTGTTTTTCTTTCAGAGTCTCTCAGAATGGAGAGAAAGGTCGTTGGGAGTGTCATATATCAACATTCTTGAACAAGTACGCTTCAAAAGATATAAATATTAATTATTTTAATTTTTGTATAATTTTTTATTGTACCTATTCACAAAGATATAAATATTAATAATTTTAATTTTTGTATAATTTTTTATTGTACCTATTCACTGATCGGCCAGTAGAAGTTGGCATTTTTATTTTCATTTTCAATATTGAATTTATAACCGCAAATTTGTACTCAAGTGAACAAAAAATTGCAGTGAATGAATTTGATTAGCGAGTTACAGTGAATTGTCAACAATAAAACTTAAGTAAGAAGCAAATAAATTAAGTTATTAGCACTTTTTTTGTAATATAAAGTTTGTTTTTCAATTATATATATGTGCAAGGACGAACGCCAGACAAGTCAAGAGTGCACAAACTTGAAGAATTAATAAATAAAAAGAACATATTTTCATCTAAAAAAAAGTATACTTGCGTATGACGGTTTCATGATGAGACGAAACATAATTTGACCATTAACACTTTAACATTTTGAAAAGAGTGGATATTGATTTGTGTTAGATTGTTCTTTGTCTCATGCATGAGACCGTCTCATATGAATTTTCGTCATATAAAAAAAAGATAACTAAAATTAATTAAAATTTTAAATTGCAATTGACATAGTTTTCTCTACTTTGAAATCTACTTTCATATATAGGAATTCACATTTTGAATGAATGGTGGAGACTAATTTAATCTAATAGCTGAAAATGTTTTTTTAGATCATTTCACAATTCTCTACAAAAATGAAACATTAAATAATGATTCTATAACATTGCAAATTAACTCCAAACACGTTATAAAATATTCCAAGGATTACTTCCAAAATAGTCCCAAATATTTTCATCTTTTTCAAAATGGTCCCAAAAAAGTTTGGATGCACGAAATTAGTCTCATTTTTTTACGAATTGTACAATTTTCGTCCAAAAATTCGTCGAAACCACGGAATGACGTCATTTCTTCTCATGCATCGGGCATGTGAGCTTTAAAATTTGGGAATTTTCTATGGAATTTTGACGAGGCATGACGTGGCATGCTAATATATTAAAATCAGTCAAATAAAAAAATGCACTAGACACATAAGCAATAGGAAAAAAAAACAAAAAATTAATAATTGAAATAAAATCCGGAAAATGAAAAACGTATTTCAAATTAACGAGAACATAAAATACAAACGTCTCAGATTCATCCAAAACAAAAATCCTTTCACCCAAACACAAATCTAGAAAATGCAATTCATTCGCCCAAAACACAAAAACCCTATCCCTAGATTCGTCCCCAACCCTAGAAAATCGATAAAACTGTGGTGCAGAGTGTAGAAATCCATTATTACGGCCTTAATTTATTCCATCAAATCATTGTATTAATTATTTGAGTTGTAAATTCCTAAATTGTAGCGTGTAGAAATTGTATTTCTAATATTTCAATAATGTGTGATTTGATGGAATAAATTAAGGTTGACTTGATTTATTCCCTAATATCCGTCCCTACGACGATGCGTTTTTGGAATATAGGCATCCATAAAACTGTGGCCCAACAATTCGTCTCCTTCCAATAGTTAGCATCTTACTGCTTGTGAGATTCACTCTGTTGGGACATCTTCAATCAACGATTGTATTCTTGGGTTGGAAAGAGTTAGGGTTTTTTTGTGAATGGGGCAAGAACCCCTTTGTTTGTTGGGTATTTTTTATAGCAGTCAGGGTGTCGTTCTGACTGTTACTAGTCGAGATTTTAAATCATGTCACGTGTCGTCGTACTCTATTGTACTAACCTGTTACCTATTGTATAAATATATTATTTTAAAATTTTATTTTAAATCGTATTTCACGATTTACTATCTTACCCTCTCTTAAACAAATATTGAAAATATATTACAAATTACAAAATATACAAAATGAATTGAAAATGTATAAAATGAATTGAAAAACAAATCTGAAAACATTTGTCAAGCTTTCCTTCAACTCGCCACCGTTTCCATGGCGCTTTTACGGACAAAAACAATCTAATCAATACCTTCCCCTTGGAGAAATGATTTGCGACTTTCACCCTAACACTCATTCCCGTCGCTGTCGCACATATAACATTTCCCTTTTCCCGTCGTCATTTGTCTCCCGTGGTGGCAATGCCTGTTGGAAATTGGTTGTGAAAATTAGGTGTTGACCCAATAATGACTGATTTCTAGATGATAATCCATTTGTGGAAAATGGAAATAAGTTGCAAATTCATAATCTACGTTTCGAGTAGATTAATTTGATGTATTTATATGCTCAAAACCAATTTCGGGTGAATGAGATATTAATACGTGAAGTTGGCAATTTATTATGAAAAAGTTGAAGAGGAATTTGTGGGGGAAGAAGGAAATCCCTTCTATCTCACATTGGAAAATTAAGGAAAAAGTTGTTTCCTTATTAATAGACTTGTGGCATTGAAAGTCAATTTGACTAAAGTCTACGTGGTGGTTTTTTGCGGTTAGCCCGAAGGGCTAACCCAAAGAGTCTATTGACCGCACACGCATTGGCACGTCGCACTTGTCGCATTGGGCGCTTTAGAGGCGCACTTTGCACTTAGCACGTACGGACATGACGGTTCGCGCTCAGGCGAACCGAGCGCAGTGGCTGAGCCGCCCCATGCGAAGGGGTGCGATCTGGGCTGTTTGATCTAGATTTGATCTAAGTGACACGATCGGAGGGCTCAGATTCGTCCTGTCCAGAAAGTTGCACCTATTCACCAGAAGGCACCACAACTCTTCAACTCCTATAAATTCAGTCCCCAGGATTACATTTCTTCCATCCAAAAATCGAATAACATTCTGCATACAAAAACATAATAGCAATCTAGATTTCTGCATTAGTATTCGTGTCAAGAAAGTTCCGGATACCCGAGTCTGTTCGCCGATAGCTTTCGATTCGTAGTGCAAAGATCGTGAAGTTCTAAAGTCGTTGTATCTTGGAGACGACTGCCATTGATACCGTATTGCACCAGAGTACGGGGTAATATCGTCTTACGGAAAGAGAGCCCAACTCTTGCCTCGACTTTTCATATTGAGTCTGCATCATCTTCGTCTACACACACCACACCATTTTTCTAACAAACGTAAGACGATATTCTGTGTATTCGAAGATGTCTTCTTCTACTACTCCCATGACTGTTCCTTTTTCTCATATGGAGAAACCGGCGAAGTTCGTCGGAAGTGACTTCAAACGGTGGCAACTGAAGATGCTGTCCTATCTGACCACCCTAAATCTTGCTCGTTTCCTGAGGAAAGAACCCCCAACCGTTGAAGATGATGAAAATGATCAACAACGGTTGACTGCGTTGGATGCATGGAATCATAGTGATTTCCTGTGTCGCAACTACATTTGAATGAGCTAGAAGACTCCATATATAGTGTCTACGCCACATTCAAGACTGCCAAAGAACTGTGGTTATCTTTGGATAAGAAGTACAAAACGGAGGATGCCGGAATGAAAAAATTCATTGTCGGACGGTTCCTCGACTTCAAAATGGTTGACTCAAAGATGGTCTTGGACCAAGTTCGAGAGTTGCAGTTGATCCTTCATGAGATTCATGCTGAAGGTATGCAATTTTCTGAATTCTTTCAAGTAGCCGCTCTGATAGAAAAGCTACCGCCTCTATGGAAGGAATTCAAGAATTATCTCAAGCACAAACGAAAGGAAATGGGGCTTGAGGATCTGATCGTGAGACTAAGGATCGAGGAAGATAACCGAAAATCCAAAGTCAAGAGCGACAAGAAAAATGGAGAGGCACGAGTAAATTTGGCTGAGTTCGGGAAGGGCAAAAAGAGGAAACGTGATGGCAAGCCACAGAAACCCTCAAACTACAAAAAGTTCAAGGGTACCTGTTACAATTGTGAAAAGCCCGGACACAAGGCAAGTGAGTGTCGAAAGCCAAAGAAGGCTGATCAAAATTAGGCCAACCTTGTTGAGCACAAGTCCTTGCCCGAAGAACTGTCTGAACTAGATCTTTCTGCCGTCGTGTTCGAGGCAAATCTGGTTGATAACCCGAGGGAGTGGTGGGTCGACACTGGAGCTACCCGTCACATCTGTTCAGACAAAGAAATGTTCTCCACTTACCAAGAGATCAATGGCAGAACTCTCTTCATGGGAAACTCTGCAACTTCAAATGTGGTCGGACTGGGTAAAGTGGCGCTGAAGATGACCTCGGGAAAAGAACTAACTCTCGTGGATGTGCTGCATGTCCCAGACATTCGTAAGAATTTAGTCTCCGGCTCTTTGTTAAGTAAGGCCGGATTTAAATTAGTGTTTGAGGTTAATAACTTTGTACTGACCAAAGGTGGTCAATTTGTTGGAAAAGGATACCTCGAGAAGGGCCTTTTCAAGATGAATGTACTGACTGTCAAGTGAGACATTAAACGCAATATTAATGGAAATGTCGTTAATTACTTGCTTGAGTGTTCTAATTTATGGCATGGTAGATTAGGACATGTAAATTTAAATACACTAAAACAATTAGTGAATTTAGATTTACTTCCTAGTTTGATTCACAAAGATGTGAGATCTGTGTTGAGGCAAAATTGGCCAAAACAACATTCCATTCAGTGGAAAGAAGTACTACACCTCTAGAACTTATTCATACCGATGTGTGTGATTTGAAGTTTGTGCAAACTAGAGGTGGGAAAAATTACTTCATAACGTTTATTGATGATTGCACAAGATACTGTTATGTGTATCTCTTGAAAAGTAAAGATGAAGCCATTGAGGCATTCATAAGGTATAAGAATGAGGTTGAGAATCAACTTAGCAAAAGAATCAAAATGATTCGAAGTGATAGAGGTGGAGAATATGTTGCACCGTTTGAAGAATTTTGTTCACAAAACGACATTATTCATCAAACTACTGCTCCATATTCACCTCAATCAAATGGTGTTGCTGAACGCAAAAATCGTACTTTGAAAGAGATGATGAATGTTATGTTGATTAGTTCGGGCTTACCCCAGAATATGTGGGGGGAAGCCGTAATGTCTGCAAACTACATTCTTAACAAATTGCCACACAAAAAGAGGGATACGACTCCATATGAACTATGGAAAGGGAGGAAGCCTTCCTAAAATTATCTTAAAGTGTGGGGGTGCCTGGCTAAGGTTGAAGTACCAAAGCCCAAACAAGTCAAAATAGGACCCAAAACTGTTGACTGCATTTTCATTGGATATGCACATAACAGTAGTGCATATCGATTCTTGGTGCACAAATCGGACGTTCCTGAGATGAACGAAGGGATGACCATCGAATCTAGGAACGTTGTGTTCTTCGAGAACATATTCCCTAAGAAGGAAAGGGAAAATGAAAATGTACAAGTAAGTTCGCATAAGAGAACTTATGAAACTGCAAATGGTCCACCAACGGTTGGTGAGGAACCAAGACGCAGTAAGAGGACACGAAAGGAAAAGTCATTTGGCCCAGATTTTCTATCATACATGATGGAAAATGAACCCAGGATGATTCAAGAGGCATTGTCCAGTCCAGAGGCTCCTCTCTGGAAAGAAGCTATAAACAGCGAAATTGAGTCCATCATGCAAAATCATACGTGGGAGATAGTTGATCTTCCACCGGGATATAAAACTTTAGGATGCAAGTGGATCCTAAAGAGAAAATACAAAGCAGATGGATCAATCGATAAGTATAAAGCTCGTTTAGTAGCAAAAGGGTTCAACAGAGGGAAGGGTACGATTTCTTCGATACGTATTCCCCTGTTACAAGGATCACATCCATAAGAGTACTCATTGCCATTGCAGCTTTGCATAACTTTGAGATACACCAGATGGATGTGAAAACGACATTCCTAAATGGGGAATTAGATGAGGAGATATACATGGAACAACCTGAAGGGTTTGTTATACCTGGCCAAGAGAAAAAGATGTGTAAACTTGTTAGATCCTTGTACGGACTCAAACAAGCACCTCTCAAGTGGCATGAGAAATTTGATAAAGTGATGTTATCAAATGGTTTCAAAACCAACGAGTGTGACAAATGTGTCTACTTAAAGGGCACACAAGAAGAATATGTGATAGTGTGCCTATATGTGGATGACATGCTCATTACGGGGAGCAGTCATGACTTAATCGTGAATACTAAGAACATGTTAAAGAAAAAAATTGACATGAAGGATATGGGTCTGGCAGATGTCATTCTAGGGATAAAAATCTCTAGAAAACATGATGGAATTGTCTTAACACAATCTCACTATGTGGAGAGTGTGCTCAAGAAATTCAATGCCTTTGACAAACCCCCGACTAATACTCCAATAGATCCAAGTCTACACTTAGCCAAAAATAAGAGAGACCCAGTATCACAACAGGAATATGCTAGGATTATCGGGAGCCTGATGTACATTTCAAACTGTACGCGTCCATATATAGCATATTCTGTTAGCAAACTTAGTAGATTCACAAGTAATCTTGGCAAAGATCATTGGATAGCTCTGACAAGAGTTCTGAGGTATTTAAAACATACTTTAAGTCATGGAATTTTGTACACGAGATACCCAGCAGTATTAGAAGGATACACTGATGCAAACTGGATATCTGACACAAAAAACTCCAAGGCCACAAGTGGATATGTGTTCACTATAGGTGGAGGAGCAGTGTCATGGAAATCCTCTAAGCAAACGTGCATAGCTCAATCCACAATGGAATCGGAGTTTATAGCATTAGATAAGGCTGGAGAAGAAGAAGAATGGCTTCGAAACTTCTTAGAGGATATTCCCGATTGGAACAGACCGGTGTTGGGGAATTAATTGCCCGAATCTATTCGGGTTGAATATTTAAATACAAATTTAATTCTAATAATTATTACTAGCATGAATTAATCCTATATTAATTCAAATAATAATTCAACAACCAATCATGCATACAAATAATTCACGTAAATCCTACTCATGCGGAATTACTACGGGTTTACGTAAACTAACCTCTCGGAGTGACAACCGTTGAGAAGATGGATCACGTTCACACGAACACACCAAAAGGTCTTCTCAAGTATTCCCTTATCCTTGTTCAACAATCCGGTGAAAGGAACTCGCGAACAATTTAACAAAAGGAAAAATAAAATTATGTTTCACCACCTTTGTGGATTTCTAATTTTTCCAACACATGGAATTGCACTTGGGGATGAAAATTCATCCCCTATTTATAATACTAGGTGGTGGACGATTTCTACCCTAGGAATAACATGGGAAAATCTTTTTCTTGATCTCCAAGAAATCTTGAATATATCCAATATATTATTTTCTCCATAATTAAATTATTCCATAAAAATCACACCTCCTTATATTAAGGGGTTTTCGAAAATTTCCCAATAAATAGGGAAGAAATAGGATCTTTGACTTTTCTTGAATTTATGGGATAATCTTGTATTTCAAGAACACATATTCCATAAAATCTTTCCAAGAAAATCAAGAAAATCTTTTCTCTTTCTTCCTTTATTATTTTCGAAAACTTTTGGAAAAATAAGCAACATTAATTTATTTTATTTTAAACACCTTTTCCAGTTATTGGACATTATGTTTGGGCTACTTGAGGGACCTTTAGGAGAATTAAGATTGAACCTTCTAATGGACTTTGAATATCTAGTATTGAGCCACAATATTATTCAAGCCCATAAATATTAATTAATCCCACTACATAATTAATATTGCATTATCCATCTTAACCCATATTACTGTTAATATGGCTCCCGTGTTTAAGATTATCTAGCCCATTAATTAACTCAAGCCACTGAAATAGCTTTCTATTAATTAATATCTTTTGTCCTTGGTCAAGGAACGGTTCAACATTATTATCCATACAGGAAACAAATTCCACTTGCAAGATTTGGTTTGATAAATCTTATGAACCTCCCAAGGGGGCAAATCAAACGAGCGTACTCGCACACGATTCTTCGTATTAAATCTTAGTAATCGCATGTGACCAGTAAAATTGCCCAAGATATAAAGTATTGAATCTCATTGATTCTCTACCCGTCATAAGTCAAAGCAATAATCACTAACCACACACGATCCTATTTAAGGAACGAAAATTAATAAATAACGAACCACTGAGGTCTAATTCTTCCTGGTTCAGTGCTGAAGAATTTATCCTCATGTAGGTCATGTTCAGTGCATCAGTCATGCACTAGTGTAATCTCTTGGTCAAGACAAGTCAATCTGAGCCTTACACTTCAACCTTTCACGATGGATTGTTCATTTCCATCTAGGTCGTGAACCACGTACTTTTAGTTACAAGGGACTGTTAATTTAATCTTCTGTGATCTGGTATCACTAAATTAACTACTCCCTCCGTCCCCCACCAATCTTCACATTTGAGTTTGCACACATATTAAGAAAAAATAGTTTTGTGTGTGTTTTGTTGACTTTTCAAAGGGGATGAAGGGTGGAGATTGTGAGGGTGGAGATTGTAGGGTGGAGATTGTGAGATTCTTTGCCATTTTAAGGTGTGCAAGTTGGTAAGGGACGGACGAAAAAAGAAAGTGTGCAAGTTGCTAAGGGACGGAGGGAGTACAATGTAACACGTATTGTTTATTGAACAATTATGCAATAAATATATGTAACATTCAATGATATTTAAAGCATCGGTGATAAATAATTTATTTCAGTAAATAAGACAGAAAATTCAGTTTGGTTATACAAAGTAAAAGCATACTTTCCAGCATAACCCCAACAACCGGTGCCTCCCATTATGATACACTGTGATAGCATGTCGGCTATTGGGAGGGCACAAAGTCACTTGTACAATGGTAAGTCTCGACATATACGAAGGAGACATAATACCTTTAGACATTTGTTGGGAGATGAATTTAATAAAAGATTATATGATTTTGATTAAGATCCCAAAACCCCTGAGTATGACATGTTTAGAATGATCTTGATAATTGAGTCAGGATTCAGTTTTAGAGTATTCAGGATGTTATCTCGCAAAATGTATAGTCGTGAGATATAGTTCAGGATAGGTTCTCAAGACTCAAAGAACTCAAGATGTTTCAAGAAACCAAGTTTCAAAGATGAAATCAAGTCTCTGAAAGATGAAATCGAGAATCTAAAGACTTCGGAGAAATCGAGACTCAAGACTCGATATGAAAACTGAGATACTAAAGACTTAGTATGAAATCGAGAATCAAGACTCAAGATGAAGACTCAAAGATATCGGTCAATAAATCAAGACTCTGAAGACTCAAGACTCAAGACTCAAGACTCGAGAAGACTCGAAAACTCGTAAGACCCTCAAGACGCAGAAGACTCAAGACGCAAGATCAAGATCGAGAAATCAAGATCAAGAATATCGAAAAGCACAAGAATTAATCAAGACTCAAGAATGTCTTCAATGCTCAAGATGAACCTCAATGTTCCGAGGCAATCAATATATCTATCCGAAGGATGCAATATCGAGAGAAACGCGATGCCTTAGAAAGTTAGATATTGCCAAGACATTCAAATGCGCATAAAAGGAACTAAGTCTCAAGTGTTGTTAAGGTTATATAAAACTCGAGTTTGTAACCAAAAAGAGCTTGAAGGTGTCTACCTTTTAATCAAGACAAAAGTCAAAAAGAGGAAGACGACAATGTACCATATTGACAATCGACAAAGGATAAAGCCACTCAAAAAGATGTCGATGTACGAAAGTTCCAGATCAAGAAAAAGTGAAGACCGGCTACATGAAAGGCTATTGCCTAAAACATGTTAGGGAGTTTCAAACCCTAAATATAGCCGTTTCTCACACACACCATAAGAGGGAACTCACGGCTATCTCTCCAATGGATAGTTTTCAAAGAGTGACCTTGGTGTATGCCTATAAATCTTGGTGACCCTCTACTTTGTAAGGTTACGGGAAATTTATACGCAACTCAAGAGCTCAAACTTATTCTTGCAAAAAGTTAAAGCACTTTCGAAATACCTTGAATTTCCCAAGTGCTTCTATGAGAGCTCACTTTACTAAGCCTAGCTTGATAAGATTTATCCAAAGCTTAGTCGAGATATCCTAACCCTTTGCATTGTGCTTCATTGTAAAGGATATCTCATCCTAGTTGGAAACCAACCGAGAAACCCCAAACCCTTGAGAAGGTAGTTGGAGTGTGTTTGTTGGTGAGTAGAGTTGTAAAGAGTTAGTAAACTACGCGGAGTAGTCAGAAAACTCTAGAGGAGAAGTTAGTAAGCTCTGAGGGGGTAGTCCGAAAGCTTGTGTGTGATTGAGTAAGTAAACTACGGAGGTAGTCGAAAACTCAAGGTCGGGTTGAGTAAGTAAACTCGTGGGAGTAGTCGAAAAACTTCGGGGCCGAGTTGAGTAAGTAAACTACGAGGTAGTCAGAAAGCTCAGAAGTTGATAGTGAATTTCTCTGAAGAGTTAGAGAGAGTGGATGTAGGAGCTTGAGTCTCTGAACCACTATAACTGCTGTGTTCTTTATTGCTTTCCTTATCTGTGCTTAACTGTTGCATTGACTTGATTTTGAAAGCATACTTTTCACTGATATTCAGTTGGAATCAATCCAATCGGTTGCATAAGTGAATCACAGCCTAATCACTATTTCATAAAGGGAAGGTTTTTCAGCAAAGCTTAAAACGAGTATAATCTAAGGGCCAACCATTCCGCACGATTGAGTAGCTAGAACAGATAGTTATCAAACTGAACTCTCTTCTGAGGATTCATAAGCTAGTTATCGATCCAAGCAACTCGGGATCTCTGACACTCGTGATTCATTTGGGATTATCTGAGGTATCCGAAAGCGACTCGGATCACTTTGTCTCGATGAGACTTTGACTCGAGCGATCTGTGCTTCTCGAGAACCTAATCTTCGGATTATCGACCCAAGTGACCTCGATGAAAAAAGTTTTAAAATCAATTTGAACACGTGTATTCCCCCATACACGTGTAAGACTCGTTTACACCGACCAACAAGTGGTATCGAGCGATTGGTTCAACTTGACCACTACCGTGTTGACCAAAGTTTTATTTTCAAAAATACTTGTGGTCTATCCGAACCGATCTTATTTCTTTGAAATTTTTTCTTTTCAAAAGATCGTAAAAAATGTCTTCTAAAAACTTCCCATGTTCTCGAGAGAAATATGATCTATGGAGATCGAGAATGCAGGCTCATCTGTATTCCAAACATGAGCGTATGTGGAGAGTGGTTTCTCAAGGACCATTCAAATTTACTGTGGTGAATCCCAGAATTACAGAAGAGGAGAGAATTGATCCTAGAGCAGAATTTCCTAAGTTTGATGACCAACTAACTCCTGAGGAGAGAAAGTTAGTCAATCTAGACTACATTGCAAAAGACACACTATACAAAGATAATTGATGATGGTGTGATGGGAATGATCTCTCACTATAATCTTTTAAAAAGAGATATGGGATACACTAGTCATTATGTGCCAAGGCACAGATCATATAAAAGAAAACAAACTTTCAGTGGCAATTGGAAAGTTTGACAGTTTTGAAATGGGATGATGGTGAATCAATAGACAAATTGGAAGTCGATTCACTAGCATCATGAATGATCTAAACGCACTTGGAAAGAAATATCCACAAAGAGAAGTGGCATTGAAAATTCTTAGAGGTCTTTCTAAAAATGGGATATTCATGCGTTGGTGATTGAAAACACCAAGAACATTAGTTCAATGCCATACCAACAAGTCTTCTCTCGAAATGAAAAGCCTATGAATTTGTAATTGATAAGAAATCCAAAAAGGTCCGACAAAAAAGATGATTCTTCATCGAGTAAGAATGTGGCTTTAAAAAAGCCAAAGATAAAACACAGAAAACTAGAGAGTCTCGAGAACCCCATGCCAAACATCGGGATGAGCTTGAGGAAAAGTTAAGACCGATGGCAAGGAGGTTTGACCGGACTTAATAATAGATTTGGAAAATACAAAAAAAGCTATTACGGGAACCACAGTACCGAAGAAACCCGAGGATAGATCAACCGAGAAGAAGAAGGACACTGAAAGTCAAGGATCTTCATCCGAAAGAAGGACTCCAAGTCCAAAGAAGAAAATGATCGGGATGATGATGCCAACAGATGCTATAATTGCGGAAGAAAGGTCACTTCCAAAGATGATTGTCGAGTTGAGTGCTAAGGAGAGAAGAGAAAGACAAACTAAAAGAGACCCGTAAGTTCTCAAGCAAAAAAGGTCATGGTTGCGGAAGAAGAACACTCGGAGGAGGATCTAGCTCTTCGATGAGATATTCTCGACAAAGGAAAGTGATGACATCTGTCCGATGGCCATTGAGGAGGTAAACTCTTCTCGTCTCTCGTTGTTGCTCCTACACTAGCACAAGAGTTTTCAAGTTCCACCGAAAAACAAATCATTTTGACCGATGGATTCTTTTGAGAATCGATGAAGGACTATCTTTGTTTTGCAAGGATCAGCTAAATAAAACTCAAGAGCGAGAATAAGGAAATGAATCTTTGAAAATCTAAAATGGAAAGACTCTAGCAAAAGCGAGATCACTTCTCAATTAATGGGAACTACTTGATGAACCGGATGTTACGAAAGTACAACTCTCGAAGAAAGAGAAGTTGATCATGTCCCTAATCGAAAAAGCTAGAGAAATCCATTGAAGAGATTGACTAATTAGAATCGAAGTTCAATGACCTCTCTCGAGAAGCATAAAACTCTCAGAATCGTGAGGATAGTGCATGCGGAAAGAAGTTAACTCTATTGAATAAAGCATCTAAAGTGATAGATGAAATTGAGTTTTACCGAGATCTGCCACTATAAAAAGCGGATTGGGATACACTCCAGGGGAACCTCACAAGGTCATCTCAATCTTTGCATCATGTAGCAAGAAGACTATCTTTGTAAAACCAATGGCACCTACACTTCAAAGTCAAGTAATGCCCAAGGTTGTAGACAAGGAAAAGGACCTATGGTTTCATAAAAACCGAATGATCAAAGTTGGAAAGCCCAAACCTCGGTGAAGGCTAGAAAACCTAAGCGATCGATTGGAAAGTTTCGAGCAAAGTACTTCAAAGCCTCGGGGCTAAGAATGCAAATCTGAAAGGCTCCACACCGAACCATCGGAGGAATCCTCGGATAAGAAACACTCGTAGAGACATTCTCAACTCAAGAGACCAAGTCCTCGATCTGTTTGAAAGACCAGTTTCAAAGATGACAACCCCGACCTCACTTGCCTAAAGGTAAAGGTTATCTAAACCCGAGTCAACAAAGATTTAGACCCAATTTTCAAAAGCCCAAGCATCTCGAACAAAAGGCCCGAACCAAAGAAGAATTCAAAAGCCCATGTTCATGCTAAAAATAAAGCACACATACACGAAAGTCGCTAAGGCACCCCTGAGTAGTAGATGTGTATGTTGATGTTTATGGAAGACAAATTAGCCACTCTAAAGTGATTAGAGTTGTCGGCATGATTTGGATTCCGAAAGGTACATCTAACCTTGTAGGACCCTACACAAATTGGGTACCTAAGAATTGATCGGTTTTTCAGAGAGAAAACAAGGGCACTAAACCCATTAATGATCACATGGCAATCGATGAGCGAGAGATGAAAAAAGCTCGATATTTGGTATCTTGGCGGTGGATGTTCAAGACATATGACAGATATACAAGAAGACACTTTCGGTGACTATGTTGAACAAAAGAGGCCCACAGATCACTTTTGGAGATAATTCCAAGGGATGATCAAGGATATGGAACTTTGGAAATCGACTCGATTCATATCCATGGTGTTTCATATGTATTCGGATTGAAGCATAATTTGCTTTCAATTAGCCAATTTACGTGATAAGGGTTTCAATGTTGAGTTCTCTAAAAACTTATGTTTTTGTAAAAGATGATACATCACGTAAAAGTTTTCTTGACCGGTATAAGAAAAGGGAATGTGTATCTTGTCGATTGGAGTTCTCGCTCCTAAAGATACATGTTTAGTTCTTAAAAGTTCCACGATACCCGGGTTGGTTATGGCATAAAAGAATGAATCACCTAAATTTCAAAACCCCGAACAAGCTTGCAAGATTAGCTCTTGTGAGAGGGGTTGCCTAACGGAGTGTTCAATAAGGAACATATTTGTGATGCGTGCGAGAAAGGAAAACAGATATAAGAGCATCATTTAAAAAGTAAAGTTGAGGTTTCTCTTGAAAAGAATACTTGATTACTACATATGGATCTTTTTGGTCCTATAACACCGTAAAGCACTAATGGCGGGAAATACACATTGGTAGTAGTTGATGACTACTCGAGATATACTTCGGGTCATATTCTTACTTCAAGAAGAAAGAGACTCGAAAAAAAGTGCGGAATTCATTGAAAAGGCTCAAGAATGAGAAAAAATCAATGTGGTCAAAATCGATCGACAAAGGAACCGAGTTTATAAATCATATCATTTTCGATTATTGTGCGAAGAAATGGAATTCTATATGAAAACATCACCGCAAGGACCCTCAACAAAATGGTGTTCTTTGAAAGAAGGAAATGTAACTCGAAAAGAAGGCTGCAAGGAATATGATAAATTTGGGTTTACATTCCTAAAAGATTTTGGGGTCAAGTTGTCAACACCGCATGCTACTCTCGGAATCAGATCCATCTTGACCAAGAGTCAAGGCAAAACACCCTATGAGCTTTGGAATGAAAGGAAGCCTCTTGTTTTCTTTCTTTCGTGTGTTTGGTTCTGAAGTGTTTCATACACAATAATGGTAAAGATCGGTTGAAAACTTTTGATAGTAAAGTCGATGAAGGAATATTCTTAGGATATTCTCAAGTCGAGAAAAAGCTTTCGAGTTTACAAACTGTAGGACTCTTATTGTGGAGGAAACATCTCATGTTGTTTTTGATGAATCTATTTGTGTTCGGAAGAATGAACATGATCTTGAGATGAACCGACTAAGAGGATCACCAGATTAAGCCCTCAAATGAAAGATAAATCATCCAATGAACACGAAAAGAAGAAGTCACTACATTCTATGATTGGGTGACTCGGACTCGAGATAAGGAAGTTCGGGATGGAACTCGTGGATGGTGAGCCTCGGAAAACCAACACTCCAAAGGTGGACTAATCTGAGCAGACACCCGCCTCGGACTTCGTATGTGATGCCAATGAAGATGTGGTCACAAAATGAGGCAAATTTCGAATCTATCAACCAAAGGGGAACAAATGTCTCTTTACAATGTTCTCGAATAGAATTTCCCCACGAGGAAGATGATTCTCTTTCTCCTTTTCTCGTTGTTCCCCGAGTTTGTTGATTTAATCGAACCTAACATCTCAAATGTTGAGGATATTATTGAAGGGGGAACATCAAGAAGGAAATGGTTAGATAGTCATCCTACAAGTCGATTGTGGGTGATCTAACTCAAGGTGTTAAGACAAGAAGGTTCCATGGTGAGAGTGCACTATTCTGCTGCTTCCTTTTCGGAGAAAAGAACTCACGAGATTGGTGAAGCTCTACAAGATTCTTATTGGATTACTGCTATGCAAGATGAGATTAATCAATTCTCAAGGAATGAAGTATGGGAGTTGGTAGATAGACCTGAAAGGCACAATGTCATTGGAACCAAGTGGGTTTTCAAGAATAAAAGAGATGAAAACAACAACATTGTAAGAAACAAGGCAAAATAGTTGCACAAGGTTATTCCCAAGAAGAAGGCTTGGATTATGATGAAACCTTTCCTGTTGTTGCAAGACTAGAAGCCATCAGTTGTTTCTTGCATATGTTGCCCACATGAAGTTCACAAATCTATCAAATGGATGTGAAAAGTGCATTTCGAATCGGTGTGCTTAAAGAAAGAGGTTTATGTGGAACAACCTCCGGCTTCAAAACAGAATGACCAAGTTTACAGCTCGTAAAAGCTTTGTATGGTCTCAAGCAAGCACCCGAGCATGGTATGATACTCTTTCTCGGTTTCTTCTTGACCATGGTTTTGTCAAAGGGATTTGTTGATAGAACTCGCTCAGGATAGAGGATGGGGAAGAGATCTTACTAGTTTCGATATATGTTGATGACATCATTTTTGGATCTCCAAACCATCAGCTGTGTGAAAAGTTTTCAACACTGATGAAAGGCAAGTTTGAGATGTCAATGATGGGAGAGATGAATTTCTTTCTAGGTCTTCAAGTGAAACAATCAAAGGAAGGAATATTCATCAACCGAGGCAAAATACACCGTAGATCCGATTGCCAAATATGGTGTACAAAAAATTGCAATGCGATTAGGATTCCTATGAATACCAACTACAAGATGGATCTGATTCGTATAAAAAAATTAGTGAATCATACCGATTATAGAGGAATCATTGGATCATTGCTCTATCTCACAGCAAGTAGGCGAGATATAACATTTGCTCTGTTGGGATATGTGCAAGATACCAAGCTAATCCTAAGACTAGTCACATGGAGGTTGCCAAAAAGATACTAAGATATCTTAAGGGCACAGTGAATAGAGGATTATGGTATCCAGCTGATGATAACCTTGAATTAATGGTTACTCAGATCTTGACTACGGAGGTTGTAGAATTGACAGGAAGTCCACAACAGGAACTTGTCAATTTCTAGGAAGCAAGCTGATATCTTGGTTTTCAAAGAAACATACCTCAGTAGCAACCAAGATTATTGAAGTTTGAATACATGGTTGCGAGGAAGGCTGCTTTGTGCTTTCGATTCTTTGGCTCAGACAACAATTAAGGGATTATAAAGTTGAAGCCAATGAAGTACCAATATTTTGTGACAACAATAGTGCCATTGCTATTTCACAAAATCCGGTATTGCACACCAGATGCAAGCATGTGGATATCAGACATCACTTCATCAGAGATCATGTCGAGAAAAAGGACATAAGGATGGAGAAAATTCATACTGATAGGCAAAAGAGTCGATATCTTGACTAAACATTTGGCTGAATCAAGATTTCAGGAACTTTCAGTTGAATTAGGGATGTTAGAACCAAGTGTATAGAGTAAATCTGAAAGATTGAAGATTTTCAGATGCATGAAGCTTTCTCAGAATTCTACTGAGAAACTCAGGATAAAATGGAAATACTGAACGAGTTTCGAAACTTCGAATTCTTGAAGGTCAAGACTCGATAGCATCTTGAACCCATTCAAGTACTCGAGATTATCTTGACATTTTATCAAGGACATTACTAAGAAAGACTGATAGAGGGAAATTAGTCTGAAGAAGTAAAGACTCATGCGACTCATTTATTGCTCAAGTAAAACTCAGTAATCATTCGCAATAAATACAAAACACCGAGGAATGCTTTTTGGGCGGGATCGTTTTAAATTCCGAAGAAGGTCAACAGTCATTTAATGCTCTGCCACATTATTGACCAATGAGGATATTTTGGCGGCTTACTTTTTAGAGATCGTTTGTTCGTATACCGATTAATGGGAGATTAATCTCAACCGTTTTTTTTCACCTAACCAACACGATTCTCCACGATCTCGGCTATATATACCCCTTTAAGCCATTCAAGCCAAAATTTTATCAAACCCTTCGTTCTCAAATCCTCTGCGCAATTAAAAATCCTTTTGCCTTAAATCTCCAAACCCTAAAACTTCAAATTCTTAAATCAATCTCTAAAATGGCCCCAACCTTGTTCGAGAAATTAGCCATAACCAACAAGCCGTGGTATGAGTTCATTGTCTCACTTGAAAGCACAACCAACTCAAAGCCAGAAGAGGAGGCTCTGCATATGATTCGACTGGCTAAACTCACCCATCTAGTCGCAAGCCGACCAGACCAGGAGTTCGCAAAAGAGGTAATCGAATTCATCTATAATTTGAGAATAGATGAAGAAGATGGTATGCATTCTTCGATTACCACATCACATTTAGAGCATTAATCAAAATACGCCGATTTTTTGAGAGGGATTTGTACATAATTCCCGAAAAATCTCAATGATGTTTTTGAGCTCGCGTGATATAGAGGAGAGGATCTGCGATGTATATGTCGGGTAGAGAGCAGAGTACCTAGATAGGATTGCCGAGAATCTGTTAAATTTGAGGCGACATTGCATAAGAGGCATCTAAAAGCCACAATATCGTGTCTCATGGATATTGTGAGCAAGTGCATCATGAGTCTTCTTGGGGAGTTTTGAGCGATTAGTACCCAAGCTCGATTGATGGCGGCGATCAAGGCATCTCCTACCACCGACTTCAACTGGCTGAAATTCTTAATTCAGATGGTGACGAGACAAGCCAAGGTCCTAAAAAGGGTCAATGGGGCAATCACGATGAAAGGCAAGATCCACCATGCCACCAAAATTTCTTATATTTTGGAGATGTGCGAGAGGAGGAGGATATCTTCGCCAATTCAACCCCATTCCCTAAAACCAAAATTCTCTTCAAGCCCATGCTTTGTGAAGAAGCCCAGCCATTCGAGGGAAAAGAAAAAGAAGGTAGAATCACCTTCTTTGAGGAGAAAGAGACCCAACAAACCAGGGGAGGTTAATTGGAGGCAAAAATGGAGCAAGGAGCAAAACCGATGAAGCGGAAGGACCTTGCTCCAAAGCGCAAAAAAGATTGGTGGTTCTCACCGACGAACGAAGAAGGATTCTGATTCCGGAGGAGATACAACTGAAGGCAAAACCGCCAGAGTTCGCCATTACAAGTGTTGGCTCGGGTTATCTCTAGGACACAGATCGGGAGGAGGAGGTGTCTTCTCCGAGGTGCTCGAGACATCACTCGGTTCAGATAAAATTTCTCGGAAATTTTTAAAGGGGCTCGACCTCGAGAGATGCCTACCTCCGGATGTGCGTGGCTCGCATGTAAGAGCCAACTTCGAGTCGATCCGAAGATGTGCAGGCTCAGACCGACGAGCCAACTCGGACTCAAATCGAGGATATGCCACCTCGGGCCTCGGGAACCCACTCGAGATGCAAACCGAGGACTGAATGCACAAACCCTTGACACTACTTGAGGCTCGAGAGCAAAATATTATTGATGAGCTCCAGAGTGATCTCGCTGATCCCTTAGCGTAAGCTTCTCTTGAACCAGAGAGCCCGAGATGGAAGAAGGGCGAGGTCAAGGCGAGTGGAGGAGCAAGGGGGAACGGTTCATCCTTGACCGCTACCCCGAGCTCACCTCGAGATCGCAAGATGTTTTCTTCAAATTAAGGACGACCGATGTATGTTGGTCCCAAAGAAAAAAACCCATTTTCGCGTCTTGAGTAAACATAAAATTTCGATGCATATAAAAAGCGGGTGAAGGAATGGTGATTACAATTTTTTTTTTTTAAGCTCATGTGTTGTGTTTTGCTTATAATTGAATGCGCCGTGATGACAATATAAGAACATAAAGCAATAAAGAACACAACAAAGTATAGTGGTTCGGAGACTCAAGCTCCTACATCCACTCTCCTCGCATTTTCTGGGAAATTCCCCTTCCTCACTTCTTTGACTACCTCGCGTAGTTTACTTACTCAACTCGCCTGGGCTTTAGCTTTTACTACTCCCGTGGTTTACTTACTCAACCCGACCTTGAGCTTCGACTACCTCTCAGAGTTTTACTAACTCAACCGGACTTATCACCCTCTCGGCTCGCCTCTTAGATGTTTAACGAGTTCACACTCTTTCGGGACTTATCACCCTCACTGGATTGCCTAATCAACTACCTCACTTCACCACTAGTTATCTCTTTACGAGAATGGGTTTGGGTTTGGTGTTGTCTCCAACTATGGTGAGATTTTCCCTTACAATGGTTTAGCCTCAATGCTAAGGTTGGAAAATCTCTCTAAGCTTAAGATACATCGTGGGTAGCTTAGGTTGGGTTCTAGAACACTCTTTGAATATATTTGTATATCTACGACTTGTGTTCTAGGGTGGGAATGCTTTGACTATAACGCTCTTGGCTTTGTAGCATTTTGTGCATAATCTCCACGCATCCACCTTTTAATTTGATGGAAGAACTGTGGAAAATAACTTGTATTTATAAGGATGGATTGAATGTTACCATTGGAGAGAATCACATTCAAATCCATATTATTCTCTGTAGAAGTTCTGCGGCTTTTTTTTTGTCGGGTTGTCTTCCTCTCATTGGTCCACGCTGGATTCCAATCTTTATATTCCTCGAAGATTGCCTCGGAACATTCGAGGATATCTTGAGCATTGAAGATATTCTCGAAGTCTTCGAGGATTCTGTTAATTGAGATTCCTCGAGTCTCATTGTCTTCAGACATCTCGAAGTCTTCATAATCGAGTCTTGATTCTCTCCGAGTCTTGAGTTTCTCCGAGCCTTCGTGTTTCTCAAGTCTTCGTGTTTCTCTCGAGCCTTCAGTTTTCTCGAGCCTTCGTTTTCTCTCGAGTCTTCGTGTTTCTCTGAGCCTTTTAGATTCTCGATTTCATCTTTGAGTCTTCGATTTTCTTGTTTATCCTCATATCTCGACTATACTTCAAGTGCGAGATTATCCCCAACACTTCTAAAACCCCGAATCTGACTCATCTATCAAGATTATCTTTAACATGTCATACTCATGGGTTTTTGGGATCTAATCAAAATCCTCTTTATTAAATTCATCTCCCAACAATTTCCTTTTTGATGATGCCAAAAACCATCTTGTTACAAAAAACACTTAACCTATACTCGGGTTTTCAGCTTTTTTTCTATTACAAGAATGGTAAATCTCTTAACAATCAATTCAAAGATGAATCACCCAACAATTTCATCACTAAATAACAATAATCAGGCATATCAAATAAAAAGACATGTAAAAAGATAATGATTTTGATGAGCATAAAGTTTGATGTATGATGAGCTATAGAATTTACAATGAAAACAAAAACATAAAGAATTTCAAGTTGGTCTTCCGGTCTTCTTTGATCTTCAAATTTCGGAGACTCATTCCTCTTCTTCTATGGACCTTGTCCAAAGATGGAGATGGGGACCAACTTCGAGAGATGCCGAGGATCACTTTTTACTCAAGCTTATCCGATTTTTTCTTTGCACCCGAAATGGAAAATCTTTAGATCAACACATCGAGAATAGCATCGGTCATCATATCGGGTTAGCATATCGGGTTTTATCATACTCTTGATCACGTCTGATCTTGATCGATCTCTTCTTCTTCAGATAACCTTCTCTTCGATTTCTTCGGCTTTAGCTTTTCTTCACTTGATTTGCAAACATCTTTGAACTCAACTAATTAACAATTATCCGATCAGTCTCGTCTGCCCATTTCATCATCTCGATCATCTACTTTTGATTCCGTGAGTTCTCCTCAATTTGTTCTTTTCCCCCTCAACTTGTTATCCTTTTATCTTGAATAACACAAGTTGATAATGTTTTGAATAGAACTAAAATATCCCAACAATTTCTCAATTGATAAAAGCCTAAAAACATCGGAATATATGCATTTTTAAAGAAACGGTTTTTCTTTAAAAGATCTGAGTGTTCACTCAAATTAGTGAACCTTTTGAACTCCGATCCACTTGTTGGTCCCTGAAAAAACCCATTTTCTTTGGCGTCTTGAAGTAAACATAAAATTCGATGCATATAAAAAACAGGGGGTGAAGAAATGGTGATTACAAATTTTTTGCTTTTGAGCTCATGTGTTGTGTTTTGCTTATAATTGAATCGTATGACAATATAAGAACATAAAGCTTGAGAAGATTGAGCCAATGGCGATCAAAATTGCTTTCGACTACCTCGCGTGGAAGAAACGTTTACTTTACTCAATCAACCTTGAGCTTTCCAATAACTCAAAAGCTGGAAGGTCTTAGCCATTCTTAACTCCTCGGTCACAACACACTCTAATCCTCCTCGGGACTTATCACCCTCACTGGGATTGCCTAATCAACTACCTCACTTCACCACTACCTTACGAGAATGGGTTTGGGGTTTGATGACCTCCCGTGGTGAATTTTCCCTTAAATGGTTTAATGAAAAGGTTAGGAAAATCTCTAAAGAGATTGGGTTCTAGAACCTTGATATTTGTATATCTACTTGTTTCGAAAAAAAAGCATTTTGTGCATAATCTCCACGCATCCGGTTTAATTTGATGGAATTTCTATTTATAGTGTGGAAATGTTACCGCAGAGAAAAAAATGAGGTCGATCAAATCTGTCTTCCTCTCATGAGGAAATGAGCTCGAACGATTGCCTCGGAACATTAAGGGATATCATGACCAAGATGACCGAAGATGCTTAAAGATGCACTCTCATCCGCTTCATCTGAGTTTTGATTCTCCACTTATCTTTCTCTGAACTTTCGGTTTCTCTAAGAACTACACATCGAGGAGAATGGAAGATGAGATTCTCGATTTCATCGTCTTAGCGAGGAGAGATCCTGCCAGGCTATACAGGTGAGCAAAAAGCGAATCCCGAGCTATCAAGATTATCTGAACATGTCATACTCGGGGTTTTGGGATTATCAAAATCCTCTTTATTAAATTCATCTCCAATGCAGATATCCTCACAGATATTCTTCTGCATTAGACAATGACTTCTTCCAAATTACCGATTTTGATGAGCTGGTTCGGAGAACTGCCGAAAGGGGAAAAAATCCAAGGTGGAAGACCTCGGGAAGTTCATGGCGCGTTCTTTCAACCTCGGAGAAGAGAAGAAAGAGGCTATCTTTAAAATGTCAAAATGTACAATCTAGCCAAAGCCTTCAAAAGAAGTTGAAGCTCCAACTCCGTAATGATAAATTGAAATTGCTCAAGTGGAGAAGCCCATCTACAATGGAAGGTCTCGAATTTTCGAGCAAACCATGCTTGAGGTTGCAAGAGAGAAACGAAATGAAAAAAGACCGATTTAGAACTAAGGTTGGAACAAGCCTGCCGAATCTCGCTCTATGAAGAGAAAAAGCCTCAGGGTGTTGTTCAACCTAAGAACCACATAGAATGGAAGATGAGGCAAGCGTTAAAGGAAGGCTTTGTGAGCCAATCCAGAGAAAGTCGATTAAAGGATGATGAAGATGCGAGAAATTAATCTGAGTCTCAACCTCCTTAAAGAAAGTCTTCAACACCGAGAGATGCTCAAGACATGCTCCAAAAGAAAAGAAACTTGGAACAAGCCAAAAAGCCAAGCCAACGCGTAAGAAAGCGTCGCCTCGTGATGGAGCGTCTGTGATCGAAGAAAGAAGATATGCGAAGAAAGCGGGTTTAATGAGTGACTTTCGTGAAGTTTATAGAAAAAGAGAGGAAGGAACATCGAAAAGGCCGACCAAGGGCCCCCACGTTGATAAATGGATGCCCATTAAACTCAACGACATGTGGGAAGAAGTGAAGAGAACCTTCTGGTTCAATTATGATGTTCTCAGGGAATGGAGAGGGGAAGGCTCAGATCAGAACGAAGCTTTCATTGAATATCTTCTAACCTTCTATCCAAAGTATCTCCAAGGCTGGATTAACCTTGCGGATGAAGGTGGAGTAAAGATAGTAGCCCCTGGTCCATATTCCTATTCTCCTCCAAGACTTGGTAATGGCTTGATAAATGAGAAGGCCATTACGCAAGAAATTGCTTTCGATATCTTTGGTCGGTTAGGATTAACGAGGAACAAATCAGGACATCATCAAGGAGAGGAATGAAATTTGAGAAAAGATTTTTTCGAATGTTCAACCCAGAGGTGCCAAATTGATGAAGTCGAGAATGAAATAAAAATGAAGAGCGAATCAAGATCAAGATCAAGAACTTCGAGAAGATTCTGTAATCTTTAAATTTTGTCTTTTTGATTTTGTTGATAAAAATCTCATTGTAATCTGTAATGGTATAGTTATCATCAATGAAGATTTATCATTATGCTCAAAAGATAATACCTTATTATCTTATTTACATGTCTTTTATTTTGATATGCTGATTGTATGTCTCTGAACTAACTGAATGATGATATGGGAAAATTGTTTAAGTATTTGGTAATGAACTACTTAAAGAGATTCATTACTGAAGAAATTACTGAATGTCTTAAGTGTTGGAAAAACTCTCTGAATGTATTGAGAGATTCTCTGATTCAGAAATTGTTGAGAGACAACCAATCTTGTGATAGGATAAACTGAAACCTGGGTATAGGTTATGTATTTGTAACAAGATAGGTTTTGGCATCATCAAAAAGGGGGAAATTGTTGGGAGATGAATTTAATAAAAGATTATATGATTTTGATTAAGATCCCAAAACCCCTGAGTATGACATGTTCAGAATGATCTTGATAATTGAGTCGATTCAGGTTTTAGAGTATTCGGGATGTTATCCGCAAAATGTATAACGTGAGAGATATAGTTCAGATAGGTTCTCAAGACTCAAGAACTCAAGATGTTTGAAGAAACCAAGTTTCAAGATGAAAATCAAGTCTCAAGACTCAGTATGAAACTGAGAATCTAAAGACTCAATGAGAAATCGAGACTCAAGACTCAAGATGAAAATCGAGATATCAAGACTTCGGATGAAATCGAGAATCAAGACTCAAAGATGAAGACTCAAGATATCGGTCAAGATAAATCAAGACTCGAAGACCTCAAGACTCGAAGACTCGAGAAGACCACAAGACTCGAGAGACCTCAAGACGCAGAAGACTCAAGACGCAAGATCAAGATCGAGAAATCAAGATCAAGAATATCGAAAAGCACAGAATTTATCAAGACTCGATGTGTCTTGAATGCTCGATATGAACCTTAATGTTCCGAGGCAATCAATATATCTATCTGAAGGATGCAATCTCGAGAAAACACGATGCCTTAGAAAGTTAGATATTGCCAAGACATTCAAATGCGCACAAAAGGAACTAAGTCCAAGTGTTGTTAAGGTTATATAAAACTCGTAGTTTGTAACCAAAAAGAGCCATTGAAGGTGTCTACCTTTAATCAAGACAAAAGTCAAAAAGAGGAAGACGACAATGTACCATATTGACACCGACAGAGTGACAAAGTTAAAAAAAGATGTCGATGTACGAAAGTTCCAGATCAAAAAAAGTGAAGACCGGCTACATGAAAGGCTATTGCCTAAAACATGTTAGGGAGTTTCAAACCCTAAATATAGCCGTTTCTCACACACCATAAGAGGGAACTCACGGCTATCTCTCCAACGGATAGTTTTCAAAGAGTGACCTTGGTGTATGCCTATAAATCTTGGTGACCCTCTACTTTGTAAGGTTACGGAAATTTATACGCAACTCAAGAGCTCAAACTTATTCTTGCAAAAGTTAAAGCACTCGAAAATACCTTGAATTTCTCAAGTGCTTCTATATTGAAGAGAGCTCACTTTACTAAGCCTAGCTTGATAAGATTTATCCAAAGCTTAGTCGAGATATCCTAACCCTTTGCATTGTGCTTCATTGTAAAGGATATCTCATCCTAGTTGAAACCAACCGAGAAACCCCAAACCCTTGAGAAGGTAGTTGGAGTGTGTTTGTTGGTGAGTAGAGTTGTAAAGAGTTAGTAAACTACGGCGGAGTAGTCGAAAAACTCTAGAGGAGAAGTTAGTAAGCTCTGGGTAGTCCGAAAGCTTGTGTGTGATTGAGTAAGTAAACTACGGAGGTAGTCGAAAAACTCAAGGCTCGGGTTGAGTAAGTAAACTACGTGGAGTAAATCGAGAAAAACTCAGTGCGAGTTGAGTAAGTAAACTACGAGGTAAATCGAAAGCTTCGGTTGATAGTGAATTTCTCTCAAGAGTCGGAGAGAGTGGATATAGGAGCTTGAGTCTCTCGAACCACTATAATCTTCTTTGTTTCTTTATTGCTTTCCTTATCTGTGCTTAATTTGCATTGACTTGATTTTGAAAGCATACTTTTCATCGATATTAAGTTGGAATCAATCCAATCAAGTTGCATAAGTGAATCACGGCCTAATCACTATTTCATAAAGGGAAGGTTTTTTCAAAGAAAGCTTAAAACGAGTATAATCTAAGGGCCAACCATTCCGCGACTATCGAGTAACTAGAACGAGATAGTTATCAAACTGAACTCTCTTCTCGAGGATTCAATGGCTAGTTATCCGATCCAAGCAACTCAGATCTCTCGACACTCGAGATTCGGTTGGGATTATCTCGAGGTATCTGGCGGCTTCGGATCACCATCTCGATGAGACTTTGACTCGAGAGCGATATGTGCTTCTCAGAACCTAATCTTCAGGATTATCTGACCCAAGCTGACCTCAGTAAGAAAAAGTTTTAAAATCACTGAACACGTGTATTCCCCCCCCATACACGTGTAAGACTCGTTTACACCGGGACCAACAACATTTGATCTCAAGTGGAGTAATCTCCATTGACTACGTGAAGTCAAAAGAAAACATTGTGGATCCGCTGACAAAAGGCATTGGTAGAGATCAAATGTATTGTGCGGTAAGGGGAATGGTGCTAAAACCCACACATTAAAGGGTGTTCATAGTGGTAACTCATCCATGATGACTGGAGGATCCCAAGAATTTGGTTCAATGATACATTTAAGCTATGAAGCACTCAGTTATGCACTTGAAACCCATAATTTCAAGCCCATTCTCGAATCCCTTCAAGTGCCACATGCATTTTCAAAATGCAAAACCTGATGACGTGTGGTGAGGTTAAGCTTTACTGCTTTTAATGATTCATATACCTTATCTAAGGTGGAGTATTGCAGGGTACTCTTGATAGGAGATCACCTATATAAGTGTGAAGTGGGGCCGCTTCAACTAACATTTCAGTACACACTTATGAATCCAAGATATGGTCCACGACCAAAATGGACAACAACGTGAGAACTAAAAAGGTGTTAGAGTCATTGTTGTGTGCATGTCATTGTCTTGGTTTACACAAAAAGCTGACCAGTTCAAGACATCGTGTTCACTGGGCAGCGAGTAAATCTGATGGCTTTTCACTAGGGAAGGTTCAAAGCCACAAACTACCTATCTTGATGCAACAATTTCTCGTCGGGACTTTCTTAGGTGTTCACATGCATTAATATCATTCATGTGGGGGATTGTTGGAAATTGGTTGTGAAAATTGGGTGTTGACCCAATAATGATTGATTTCTAGATGATAATCCATTTGTGAAAAATGGAAATAAGTTGCAAATTCATAATCTACGTTTCGAGTAGATTAATTTGATGTATTTATATGTTCAAAACCAATTTCGGGTGAATGAGATATTAATACGTGAAGATGGCAATTTATTATGAAAAAGTTGAAGAGGAATTTGTGGGGGATAAGGAAATCCCTTCCATCCCACATTGGAAAATTAAGGAAAAAGTTGTTTCCTTATTAATTGACTTGTGGCATTGAAAGTCAATTTGACTAAAGTCTATGTGGTGGTGTTGCAGTTAGCCCGAAGGGCTAACCCAAAGAGTCTATTGACCGCACCCGCACGGGCACGCGCACGTTGCACTTATCGCATTGGGCGCTTTAGAGGCTTTGCGCCGCGCGTCACGGACCGCGACAGTTCGCTTCGAGCGAACTGGTCGACCTCCATGACGAGTTCGGTAAAACTAACAGCGCCGATGGGTGAGCCGCCCATGCGAAGGGGTGTGTGATCTGAGGTTTGTTGGATCTAGATTTGATCTAAGTGACACGATCGGAGGGCCCAGATTCGTCCTGTCCAGAAAGTTGCACCTATTCACCAGAAGGCACCACAACTCTTCAACTCCTATAAATTCAGTCCCCAGGATTTCATTTCTTCCATCCAAAAATCGAATAACATTCTGCATACACCACACCATTTTTCTAACATTGTCGACTCTGAGTTCTGAAGTTGCGTGGGAGGAAGGGGATGAAGAAGACGACCTGCAGGAGAGAATAAATCTTTGAATTAAATCCTAGATAATTAATAATTTTAATGATTTCAAACTAAATTATTTTTTTAATTGTAAATTAAATAAGGATAAACTTGTAAATTTATAATTATATTTTTTAAATTATTAATTTTATTATAATAGTGTGATAGTACGATCTGATGCGATCTATCGAAATGATGGTTAGTACGACGACGCTTAAGACAACATAGTGCAGTCATTAATTTTAAGCCTTTAGATCTTAGATCTTAGATCTGGTGGTTCAGATTAACTGACTATTGTCAATAAGTATGACACTCTGATTGCTCTAAGAAGACATTCTAGTATGAAAATTTGCATACATGAAAAAATTCAATTGAAACTCAATTTTAATTGACCCAACCCGCTTTGGCCGAGTTTTGACCCGAAAGAAGGCGGCCCAAGCTCTGCCCAAACCCTACCGTTTTTCTTTTCTGTGGAGTCTCTCATCCATTTTTCCTCCCAAATCGTTTCTTCTCCCTTTGCTCTCATGGCCGTTGGTTAAAGATTCGGCGGTAGGTCTAGATATTTCATTCGCTATTGCTACACAATCAGAGTTCCATTACTAAGTGCAAAATCAAGATTGGAGAACTTTCTTAATTGCTTTGTGGGAGCGTGACTCAATTTCCTCAAATCCGCTCCAATCGAAAATTCCCAAATCACTAACTTCTTCTCCACACGGCCGCCGGCCACGAGAAATTTAATTTTGCATCTCAGAACTAAACTATTTTCTCTTTCCTCATTTTCACTGTAATCAGGGTGCCATTTTATGTTGCTAGAGTTCATCCCCTACCAATATGGGTAATTACTCTAATTAACCTTTTTTATTTGATTTCCCTTTAATGTTTAACAGATTCCGTCTTTGTTCATTCAATACAAAACATTTTAACATTTTTCAATTTGATTTCTTCTATTTTTTCTCGCTTAGTAAGTGTTTGTTTCATTATTTTTGTTTTTTATTTTTTCTTATCATTTTTGTGTTCATATTTTATTGTTAATGTTACTGTTACTGTTGAATGGTTACATCATTGTTTTGTTGAGGGTTGAGTGTAATATTATCATGTTTTATACATAATACTATTATGTCTTGTTGGTAATATTATTATGTTTTGTTTATAATAATGCTTTAGTTTTTTATTTAATATCCTTTAAAGTATACTTTTTTCTTATTTTTTAACGTAATACTGTTATGTTTTTAATGTAATACTGTTTTGTTTTGTGTGTAATACTATTTTTATTTTGTTTCAATTCCTTTTATAATTTTACCTTTTTCTTTATTTTGAATGTAATACTTTTATATTCTTTCATGTAATACTGTTGTGTTTTGCATGTAATACTGTTATGTTTTTTTATTTTTTTTATATTTCAAATGTAATACTATTATAGAATCTAATAATGTTTAGATAAATATCTAATATTGTTAAGATAAACAAGTATATATTACCATTAAATTGGAAAACAAATGGGCAGGATGTTGTGTTCTTTTTATTATAAAGTCAAAAGCTGAAAACAAAAAATAGTACCGAAGGAGAGATATGTGTTCTTTTGTGTTGCAAAGTTATAATCTGTGAAATAAAAGAAAAAAAAAACGATGCTCTGTTTTGCCAAAAAAAAAAAAAATTAAGAAAGGTTTTCCACCGTTTTAGAAAGCAATTCTTTAAAAAAAAAATGAAATGACTATTTGTATTGCAAAATACAAAAAGTAAAATAAAAATGAAAGGATGCTCAATCGTGAGGCCATGACCTCCCATTTAAGAACTGTTTCTTTAGTCCACCTGGATACAACAATGTACGTGAATAAAGTTGCCCATCACCTTATATAATTCAATACACATGGACCGCTCAATGCCGGTGAGCCTATCTTCCCATTTTGTACTATTTTTACGCGTGAAAATTTTCAGACTAGACCAACTCCTCTAAGAAACACCCTTGTTTGTTTCGTGGATTTTTTGCTCCATGCCCAATTTTATATATAAGTGTACTAAAGACATTAGTTAAGAAAATTGGTCATAATTTCAATTTACAATGTTATAGCTAGGAAAACTAACATAAAAAATTCCACCCAATATCAAAATTTATTTTTATTATCTATTTATCTTCCAAGAAAACCCAGCAAATCAGGAAAATAGATTTAGGACTACTTGCACTTTTAGAAATAAAAAATATGAATCTGATTACTTGAAGTAGTTTATAGTCTACATTAATTTTTTTTTTCTTCTCTTGCATCAAGAGAAGAGGTTGAGGGCGTAGGCAGACACAATCGCACAATCTTTTACAAAGTGTGGGAATCGTGAGACACTTTTGAAATTAGACAAATAGTGTGAGATGTTCTATTTATTTATTTTTAAAAAGTACTTTTTGAATTTTAATATTTTTTAGTGTATATACATTATACAATTATACAGTATGTTTAAAAATAAAATCAGGCTTGCCATAGAGTAAGCACACCCAAGACAAAAACTTGTGTAGACCTGGTTCATACTAGGAACCCGGGTCAAGCCTGACCCATACACACAAAACGGGTCAGATATAAATTCGTGCTCATTTCCCTTTCTTCTCTCTCCCCCACCGCCGTGAGAAACGCAAAACTACTCTGCAACTCTTCAGGCGACGGCGACTCGGCGATTACGCTTTCTGACGACGGCGACGACGCGCTCTGTGATTCTGCTATGGCTATGGCGACGCAGCTCTTGCTATAGCGATATTTTGGTTTGTAGATATCACGCGTGCGGAGATGTTGATGGAACAAGACAAGAATTTGGATTTTGGTTTTGGGATTTAGTGGATATCACGTTTAGTTGATGATTCATGTTGGAGATGTTGAAGAATTGAATGGTTTGAACAAGAATAATAAGGAGTTTTATAGGTTTTTATAGACATGATATAGTTTTATAGAGCGATAGTTTTATAAGGTGAGAGTTTTATAGAATAACAGTAAAAGTTTTTCTAAATAAAAGTGAGAGTTTAATAGAATAACAGTGATAGTTTAATAACATGATAGTGAGAGTTTTACAGTGAGAGTTTTTCTGAATAAAAGTGAGAGTTTTATAGAATAACAGTTATAGTTTAATAACATGAAAGTGAGAGTTTTATAGAGTGATAGTTTTATAGCGTAACAGTGAGAGTTTTATAGAATAACAGTTAGAGTTTTATAGAATAACAGTGATAGTTTATTAACATGATAGTGAAAGTTTTATAAAGTGATAGTTTTATAGCGTAACAGTGAGAGTTTTATAGAATGACAGTTATAGTTTTATAGCGTAGCAGTGAGAGTTTTATAGCATAACAGTGACGACGAGAAAAAACTAAAATGCAATGGCAAGAGCCAACGCGCGAGTGGAGCGAAAATTTGAGTGTACCCATCCTCAAAATGAGTCATATTGAATTAGAGTTCATAGAGTGAATCTGGTTCACAGGAGTGTTACTCCACACCCAATATGTGCTATAATAGAAATTTGGCATAAAGGGAAAAGAAAAAGGCAAGAATCAAGAAAAAATATTTAATTGAAACCCATAATTAATGAACCTTCCGGATTTGATAATATGCCCGTAGTGGACACAAACTTATATGTCCAATCGCTTATGTGACACAGTATATATGTAAGATCCTCACCATCATTTAATTAGTTTTTTTAATTAATTCAATCTTCTCATTTATATATATTTTATATTTTACTCAATTTCATTAATTATATTAAAAGAAATTACCCGTCCCGGACCCAAGTCGGTTTGAACCCGAATCCGGCCCGAGTGGTTCATGGTTCACCCGACCCGAATGGTTCATGGTTTAGGGTTCAAGATTTAGGGTTTAGATTTATATAATTAATAAGAAGATTGAATTAATTAAAGAAACTAATTAAATGATGATGGAGATCTTGTATATGACGTGCCACATAAGCAGTGTACATCTAAGTTTGTGCCAACATGCAGTTATATTATCAAAACCAATGAACCTTCTCAACTATACATATAATTTGTATAGAAAATTCAAAGTTTGGAATATGGCCATGATGAAATTTCCTACCAAGTCTTGCATGGAATATGGCCATGATGTAACGTATAAATTTGGGAATGAAGGTTGAGAGGATAAGTACATATAATTAATGATTAAGAGCGTTTGGCTAAGTTTATTTTAAGCATTTTATAAGCTCTAACATCTTATAAGTTGTTTTGAGAGCTTATAAGATATAATTTTTAAGTAGCTTATAAGTTGTTAAAGTGTTTGGCTAATAAAACTTATAAGTTCTTTAATAGTAATTTTTTAAAAACTATTTTTTAATTTTAAAATTAATATAATTTTTTCAATTTTTTTAATAATATTTTTTCAAAAATAAATATATTTTTTTCCGTTTTTTTAATAATATTTTCTTTTCAAGAAAATAATTTTTTCAAAAATAAATATTTTTTTCTGAAAATAAATATTTTTTTTCAGAAAAAAATCGAAAATATTGAAAATAAAAAATCCAGAAAATAATTTTTTTCGAAAATAAATATTTTTTTGGAAAAATATATTTATTTTCAAAATATTTTTTTTTCGAAAATATATTTTTCCGAAAATAAATATATTTTCCAAGAAAAAAATATTTTTTTTCAGAAAATATATTTTTTTTCGAAAATAAATATATTTTCCCAGAAAAAATATATTTTTTTTTCAGAAAATATTTTTTTTCCAAATTTTTTTTTTGAACTTTTTTTTTTTTGCAAAATAAAAAACGTGCCGGGTTGGATTGAATTTGGACCGAATTTAGGTCAGGATGGGTTGAGATATGATAGAGATTATTTAATTTTTGTAAAATAAGTTGAGATATCTCAACTTATTTTTTTGGAGCTTATAAGCTCTAAAGAGTTTATTTTTAGATCTTATAAGATGCTAAACATCTTATTTTACCAAACAAAATTAATGAACTTATAAGTTCCTAAACAGCTTATAAGCTTTTTTAAAGAGCTTATAAGTTGTGCCAAACACCCCCTAAGTCTGTGAAGGTTGAGAGGAGAAGTACATATAATTAATGATTAAGTCGTGTATGCATCAAAATGCATTGTTATTGGCTGACGTGAGAATGTAACTTAGCAAGATAAAAAAAATCAATAAAAAAAATATAAAACAAAAAAAATTTATAATTAATTAATAATTTGAATTATAATTGACCATGACGTACGGTTTGCTAAATATCATTCATTCATTTATCATTGTGTGTAATTTTTACACTACAGGAAAATAGAACTAATCGTAGGCAATCCTAACTATTTAAAGATGAAATTATTTTCGTTGAAAATTTCGTAGACATGCACGTTGAAAAATTTCCTAGGCAATTATCTATTTTTTGTAGTGTTAAAAATACTTATGAAATTTAAAAAAATTGAGGGGTATATGCGGTATTTCGCAATGAAATTTGAGGTGGAGGCAATTGTCTCTATGTATGTCTGTCAATGTGCACTATGTAATCATAGTGCATTTTAGAGTTATGCAACTTGTTTACATTGAACAGTGTAACTATTAATATGGAAAAATAGTTGAACTGTCAGTGTAAACAAGTTGCATCTTTTAATATAACAAGTTGCATGATTTTAAAATGCATTATGAATGCATGGTGCACCTGGATGCACATGCGGCTACTCATAGTTGATATATCTCATTTCCATATTTTTAATAATTATTCCTAAAATTCAGAATTTTTTTTATATTTTATTTTATTTCACATTTTCCTCTTTTGTCTCTATCTCAATCTAAAAAAAATCATTCATATTCTAAGCTTGCATTTATTAAATAATTGATGACGATATATTTATTATGATCACACTTGCATGAGACCGTCTCACTGAAACGGTATGTAATTTGAGCATTGACGTTTTAACACTTTTGAAAGGGTAAGTGTTGATTATGCTAAGTTATACTCCGTCTCATGCATGAAACCGTTTCATACTAGTTTTTGTCATTTATTATTATACACCTCAAGTTTTAATTTCAACAACAAATTGTAAAACATCGTAGTTATTCTGATTCCGAGGACGTAAATGTCAATATTTTAGTACCTGTTTCAAAATTAACAATCCACCCAACAACAAATTATATGGAAGAGTGAGACATATATGCCATCCTCCTTGAAACAAATTGAATTAATTGATGTTGGAATACAATTATTTAAATTAATTAATGTTGGACTACAATTATTTAAAATTAAGCACGAAACTTAGTTTGAGGACGCTGGATTTAGAATTGATGCAATTTGATTTCAAGGTTTTTTTTTCTCACTATATTTCAAAATTTGAACAAGATCCGGACCAGACCCGAACCCGAACCGAATGGTTCAGGGTTTGGGTTTGTGTTCAGGGTTTGGGTTTGAGTTCATGATTCAGGGTTTGAGTTCAGGTTTCATGGTTCATGGTTCGAGAATGAAAAAAAAATGGAGGGTGAAATTACCCAAGTTCTAGGTTGTAATTAATCCAAATTAAAATTGAATTCAATTCAACCGTGTGCAATTGATGCACACAAATATCACTAATAGTACAATACATGTATTGTATTGTATTTTTAATAATACTATTATTTTCATTAAACAATAATTGGTATTAGTTATTTTTATTGCTCAACATGACACGGTGCAACTGCAATGAGTTTACATGAAATTTACCATCAACTTTGAGATATATTTACATTTTATTTCCAAGGTTTTGCCCTCCATTTTCAGAAAATTAAGAGTGTATTGTGTTCAGAAACTCTGTTGACCCGTTTTTACAATCTTTTTACAAGGAATGGTTTTAGAAAAAAAAAATTATTATTATACTTCATTTTATTTTTTAGAATTTACAATCACCGCGTATTAAAATCATAAGTTTGATTTTTCTTACAACTTTTTACCAACTTGTAAACAAACAAATAATGCCACCACATCATCTAGTAAAAAAAAAGAAAACAAGGAAAAGTCGCCAAAAACTTGGTTCAACGTTCTGTCTTCGTTTATGCCTTTTATTTTAAACTTTTGTACACAATTTTAAAACAAAGAGTGGGTGTAATGTATTTGAATATTTGTAGTGAGTTTAGTTTACAATATAAATGTTAAAAAAAACATAAATATAATTCAATAAAAATTAGAATTGATAATATTACATATATAAACTACTAAAAAAATATTAGGCCATATATGTGCATTTCTAATATTTATCGACTATTTATAACTTGAAAAAAGGAAATGGGAGGGTGAAGGCCACCAAGAAATAAGGCTATGAACTTGAAATATCCTAAGCCCATTAGTTAGGACACCTACTTCCAGCGGAAGCCCAGATAGAATAATTGGGTAGTCACATTTACATGCACCGGCAAAAGCCAAAAACTCGTGTGAATCGAGTTCACACGATTAACCGTGAACTCGGTTAATTTAGTATCACTATTATGTACAAAAATTCTTACTGTTATGCATAAAAATTATTACTGTTATGCACAAAATAATCACTGTTTCAAAAATGTTTTATGTTTTTAAACAGTGATAGTTTTTACTATAAGAGTGATATAGTTCATACATAGACTTGACGCACGAAAGTGTTAAATTAGAAAATACATCCCCTCTTTTGTTTTAAAAAGACATATGAAATGTCAAAAATACTCACTCTTCCCCCTCATTGAGATTAATAAATACACCCCCCTTATCCAAAATCAAAACACGTCGGAAGAAAGCAACGATAAATTGTCGGGATTTTGTTTTCAAAACAAAAAATTCACTTTATTCCACTTTGCCGAAGAAAGCAACGATCATCTCTTTTATCTCGTTCGTACTTGGCCTACTTGTGGTATCGAATATACATATGTAATTCTTTTTATTTTTTTAGAAAACTAGGTTAAATTACAAATACTTTAGGATAATGATTGTTGCTCATATGTTGTTTTTTATGAATATTGTTATAACTTGGATGAATAAAATGGTATGAATAGGATAATGTGACAATATAAATGTTTTGCGGATAATATTTTTTGGTTTTGAAAAATTCGGATCTAATTCTTCGAAATTTTATATGTTTTTTAAAAGATTTTTCGACTTTTCAGACACTTTTTCAAAAATATTTTATGAGTTCATACACGATTAAAGAAGTGATAGGCTATTTTAGTGAATAAGACGTATTAATCTTTAGGGGAAGTGCATTAAATTGGAAGATATATTTTCTAAAATTGTTGGTGCAAATTGTTGCAGTCTAATTGGATTAGGATTTGGGATCCCATTCGAGATCTCATTCTCACTAAACAGTTATCCCACCTAATTTTGGACGATTATTAGAAAAAATATGCACTAAAAATTTCTATAATTCCTTATCTACTAACTATAAATCCCCTATTCATACAAATAATTTATTTTAAAATCCTACAATTCTATAAAGAGTTATTTTTATCGGAGGAGTTAATTTTATTAAATAAGAAGCCGAATACAGAAAAATAACAAGCTAACACCTTTAGTCAAAGCCGTGGAGGAAAAAGGGCCACGATAGTGACAAAAGCAAAGTGGAGCCAAAGCCGGTGGAGGAGTGCAGATGACATTGGAGAAAGGGAGAAGCGGTCGGCGGATGCTCTGGTGCCTAACATCAAGTTATGGCATGTGGAGGAGCGATATCGACAACCACATGACACTTGAAAGAAAATAAAATTAAAGAGGTGTTGGAAAAAACTTAACTGCGAAGAATAGTTTCAGAGAGAAAATTTAGAGAGAGATAATTATGCACAATTTTATTTTTCTCTTTCTTTCTTTTTCTTTTTAACAAACAAATAAATTTCTAGTTTCAATTTATTTTAAGATGCATTTTATGTATATTATGCTCAATTATTCAAAATCTCTTTCTAATTATGATTCATATAATAAATTCTTTAAAAACGACGGAGAAATTGTGTTACAATCTAGGATGCATGGGTACTCGGAATTTTTTAATAATGCAGTGTCGGATACTTCGTGGGTACTTGGATATGCGGATACGGGTGTGATACGCACCCGATACGCCACGTGACGTGTCCCAATTAAAAATATTAATAATAATTTTGGGTACCGTGTCGGACACGACTGATCGGCGTGTCGGACACGCATAGGGTACAAGTGGGGTCAAATTTGCACAATTTATTTTATTTTTTGCCTTGAATTAAATTTATTTTATATTAAATTAACCAAAATTAGTCCACAAACAGTAAAAAAATATCGACTCTCTATTGCTCATACGGTCACACCACTATCAAACTCTTAGTCATTCACATATTTTATTACGATGTTCATCTCATTTTGATTTTATATTTGTTTAGATGTTAAAAAATTGCATAGGTTACACACACATTTTTTTTAAAAAAATTGTGAAAATATTTATATATACAATAAAAATATAAAATAATTTGAAAAATTATAATCGTACCCAAGTCGTATCTTACCCAATTATTTTTAAAAATATGTGTTCCAGTACCCGCACCGTATCGTATCCGTATTACCGTACCCGTATCCGTGCAACCTAGGTTAAAGTGTTAACAATCCATATCTTATTTCCATAATAAGAACCACTGGAAAATTTGATAAATTATGTAAAAATAATATTTCCTCCGTCCCAATTCTTTCTTTACATCATCTTTTTTCTCGTGCTTTAGCGAACGAGTTGTTTATTAATATTTGAAATGATAAAGTGACTTTTAAGAGTGAGTATGATAGATCCATCTCTCCTCTATTATATGTCTCCTTAAAAATTATTTTATCATTTTATATACTAATAAAAAAAATTGCTCGCTAAAACACGAAAAAATAGTAACTGTGAACAAAAAGTTGGGATAGAGATAATACTACTATTATGTTATTATATTATTTTTTAGGTACATCTGACCACTTATGATGGTGACCAAAATGTCTTCACTGACAAATTTATTATGAAAAATAACCCCATAATTTGAATAGTAAATGGATGTAAATATGTATATCTACACTTCCATAATATTTAACCTAATTTAAAGAAATTAAGTTTTGTGATCTATAATGTTAATTTTTGTTTTCTACTCTCAAGTAAAATAAACATCATAAATTTTTCACTGAAGAATATTCAACACCTCTGGCTTGAATATAGAGAGTAAAAAGTGTCTTTCCTCTTTTCTTGTAGTAAAAGACGACGCCCTCGCCCCCAGGGCCCCCACCCCCCGGCCCGACAGGAATGGTGGAGGTGGTAAATCATGGTGATTCAACGGCCCATTAGGTGAAATGATCAGTGTCTGGTGCCCACAAAATGTTATCCCCACATTGGAGGGATAAAACTCCCACACTAGGTGGGAGAACCAGTGTCTTTCCTCTTTTCTTTGTTCCCCTTTTGGAAGAGAACTTGCACATGCTTTCATGTGTTCCATTCCAACTTACCATAACTTTATGCCATTTTCTTCCTTTTCTCTTTGCTTTTTTTTTTCTCACTCCCCTACTATATAATATAGGTAGTTGTTTCGAACTTTTTTTTTATTCCATTAGGCCCATATATTTTCATTTTCTTTGTTCTACACACTTAATTTTACTCTTTTCTCCATCATTGTGTTTCCATTATTTTTTTTACCCCTTCATTAAATTGGTCAAACATAAAAACATAATGTGTGCATTCTCTTATGTAATTTGTGTAGGTCCCGAACGGGTTATGTGAGGGCAGAAGTCTAGAGGGGAGGGGTGAATAGACTTCTGAAAAACTTTTTCGTCTTGATCGGTGTCTTGGCGGATAGCCCGATCAGAGTCGAAAGTGAATCGATTTGTCCGATAACTAACTTCTTGAACGCCGGAAGGCGGATCGGTTCGGAACTATCGATTAACTCGATGTGTCGGAAGCTTTAAGTTTTACCCGTGAAAAACCAGTTTGTATAAATCAGATTCCAAGTTTTATCTTTTTATTCAGATGACAGAAATATCAGGTCCGATCAGATCAGAAGCTTGGTGCTATCTGATCTTAACTTAGAATATGTATCTTGCTTTTAAGATTGTGCGATGTGAGAGCGATTAATCAAAGCGAAGAAGGCACACAAGATTTATAGTGGTTCGGGACAAAACCAAATCCCCTCGCCCACTCTTCCCTTTCACAAGGGGCACCAACTTAACCGACTTAACCGACCGACTTAGTTTAGTGTGTTAGTCCAACACAAGACACCAACAGATGTTTTAAGAGTTCTCACTCAACCGATCCCAGAAATCAGTACTAGAAACCCTAGACTGAAATCTTGCTAAACAACTTATCCTAACTTGGGGGTTTGGGTAAGATTGTTGAGGTTCCAACTATGAAATCTTTCCTTGCGTACAAGCAGCCTGATAGCTAGATGAAAAGATTTCTTGCTAAGAACTTATGGGATGAACACAATATAAAATAAGCTTGTTGTTGTGTTCTTCGTGCGGAAATCTGACTATAGTTTGAGCTTCGTGATTATGTTGTTTGTCCAAGCATTTCCGTGTTTCACTCTGAAGTGTGATCCCATATTTATAGACCTTGAGATCAAAGAGCCGTTGGAGAGCAATTTGAATCTCAGGCTATTTTAGGTAGACTTTGCGGCTTGATGTGACGTCTTGAGAAATCGGCATGGCCGAAAAGCGTGAATGTGTATTTTATAGCCGTTTGAGAGCAACATCGAATCCCGCGAGTATCGCCTCTGTTCATATCGTGTTTCTTCCTTATTGGATGGAAGCCTTGCTTTGCGTGTTGTTCCTCCAAACTAAGGTTGGTATTCATCTTGTTCGGATCGCGGACATATGATAAGATAAAACATCGGTTTTCATCTTGTGGTGATCGATCCGATCGATCTGGTGATCGATCCATCCGATGGAGTCTTCTCGGCGCTGCTGACTTAGCTTCAACCGGGTGACTCACCGATGATGTAGGTCTTCGTCCGATCTTACGGAAGTCATCCGATCTTCGAGTATTCTAAGTTTGAGCTTCATGACTTCCGGTGAAGTTATCCGACAAGATCGGATTCGATCGATCTTCCGCTCGGGTTTAGCATTACGCCTGTCGGATATCGAATTTCTTCGATTCTTCAGATCGACCTATACATATTGAGTTCCCCCTCAATATGTGACCTATCTATTACATCGCTTTTTTCTATACAATCATTATCAACCGGGTCTCCTATAGCAAGAATGTAAACATCGATCACCTAATGTGTCCGATCGGTCCTATTACATGTGTTTTTGGAACTTTCATCAAAACTATAAATTTCCCAACAATTTCCCCCTTTTGATGAAAAACAAAACACCGAGAAACCAAACAGTTGATAAGTATAGAAACGATTAAAGAGCAAATGTCGAGAAGACAAAGAGATTTTGTCTTGGGATCGAAAAAATAAACTTTTCATTAGATATGATGATTACATGTTACATCGAGAAAAGTTGAATTTAAAAGCGGTGATCCTGAGACGCGTCTTCGAATCTTCACTCCTTGGGCTTGTATCCTTCGGCATTTCTCTTTGGTCTTGTGGAACGTTGAAAATCTGATAGAGTTTCCATTTGACATCGGTTATGCGCACTTGATCGGTTATATGCGATTTGCTCAAGATGTCAAAGTAGAATCTCTCAAATGCCATCTGTCAAATGAGCCATCCGCCTTTTTTTGAGTATACTAACGAGATCATACTCTTGGCGAGATATCTTTACGTTTATAAGCTTGGCCTCATTTTCCGGATACTTGAAAAAGTCCGAAATTTATTCTATAACCGGTTGAGGAACTCATCATCCGGTGATTCTTCTTTTGAACAAGATCAAGGACAAAGGCATCAAGAAGCCATTTACTTACGATCTTATTCCATTCCTCAAACCTCTTAAGCGTGTCGCGGCGGTTTTTTGGTATGATCTCGCCGACTCTTTGTCGGTAACCGAGGTTACAGTGCGATTTTCGGTCAATCCTTTCTTAGCCCTTGATTTGAACTTGTTTCAACCCTTACGCTTGTGCCGATTTTTTCCGTCCTTCTTTCTTCTTCACCATCCGCTCTTTGGACAATTTTACACTAGCTCCTTATCGGCCAGATCCGACTAGTTTGTCTTCCGGTGACTTTCTGGTCCGATGAATCGTCCGTTTTTGATGTCCCAAAGACCAAGCAGCAGCCTTTCTTGCAATTGAGCTTTGTCCATGGGCCTTATCTTCCGATGTGTCGATTGGTTTCTCGAGATCCTTCCCCTTTTTGGTTTGATCAAAAAGCGCGTTGAGGTGAGAAGTCGAGACCCAAAGTTGATCCGACAATGCCCGATTTAGATCATTAGCAGATAAACACGAAGTTTGAGCCACGATTCTCGAATTGTTATGTCGGCTCTTTCTTGGCGGTTTCCATTGTAGCGAGAGTGTCCAAATCATTTTGTCAAATTTCTCTTCCGATAGCTCGAGCCTTTTTCTCGATGGCGTCGAAAAAGAAGATTGATTTTGATCCACCTTTTCACTTGTCATCAACTGATTTTTGTAAGCTCGCCGAGACATGGTGGTCATGGATTGGGAGAACCGATCTCTGATTGCTTAGTTTTGTTTGAGACCGATTTGTCTCTCGATCGATTAGCACTCCTCAATCTCTTCTTTTTCGGGAGATCTTTGAGACAAGATCCGATCTCCTCGGTTGATCGATGGTGATTTGAGATGTAGGAATTGGATCCATCACTTGATCGAGTTCGGTTGTTTGTGCCTCCGGTGGTTGGTCGTGAACTCTGCAGACCGGTTCCACTTTCATCGGCTGACTCGGATTCACCATTTCAAATCATTTTACGGAGCTTCTTGAGCGATCTCGAATTTTTCTTCTTCCGCAATTCCAACTTCCCGTGGATCGGAGCTTTCCGCATTTATTAGATATGAGCTCACCGGTGATCCCACTTTGGCGGACTTCCTCATATCGAAGTCAAAATCTGCGAACTCATCCGCACCACCCATCTGCTCAACAAGTAAGATAAGATCCGAGAAGCTTTTAACTGAGATCTCTCGGTGAGGATCTCCATGACTTCTTCTCTCGATAGTAGGATGGGCGACCCGGTTGTGGATACATCTCATCAATCTCTCGCTCAATTCTTAGTCCGACCATTTTTCCAAAGGATGGTCTTTGTTGATCTGGATACTGAATTATCCGTCCGGATTCATTGGATGAGATGTGGAAGCTTCTGGTTGTGCTTGAGTCGGCGGAAGTTGTCTGATTGGTTCGACCTGCAGTGGTTCTGCTGTAGTGGCAGTTGTATCTGGTTCAGGTTCATGAGCAGGTGAACTAGCAGGAGTGACATGCTCAAGAAATTTTTAGTCCGGCGGTGAATCGGCTTGAGGTTGAGGAGAAGTAGATTTATCGGTTTGTGCTTCTACCTCGGATCGTTCTGGCGAGCCCTCAGGTTGAGAAGCTTGCCTGTCTGATTCTGTTCTTTGTTGCGCAACAGACTGTTCTGGCGCTTTTTCTTCTTCTGACTCATCTTCTAGTGCTAGAGTCATGGTAGCTTCCTTTGCTTTCTTTGGCCTCTTCTCCTGGGCCTTCACCAGTTTTCGTTTCTTTTTCTGTGGAGCAACCGGTGTGGATGAAAGCGACTTCTTTTTTCTCTTTCCTTTCTTGATTTTTTTGGAGTGGGCTCCTTGTCATCGTCTGGTGGCCCATATATAACCGAAGTTGATGAGAGGAAGGCATTGTAGGACTTGATCCATTCGATTCCATTCGGTAACTTGGCGGTTTGTCTTTCAATATAAGCTGCAACCTTGTTGAGATTGGCCGACTCTCTTTTTTCGAAAACACTTTGGATTCATTGACTCCAAATTTTTTCGTGTTCTTGGAGCAAGATGGCTTTCGGAAGCCGTGCCAATTGATGTTCGAGCCCCATCAATTATTGTTTGCCATCTTTGTACATTTTGACTGATGTGAGAGCATCCGGGCTAAAATGAGATTCCCATGATCGTTCTTGACGTAATGTCGAACAACGATCTGTACTTTCTTTTGAGCATTGGCACGATGAATCCGGCTTTTCGATGTTTGTCCGCCTCTCTTAGAGCTCCTCTCTGATTTCTTCATCCTCATTCTCCCCAGTAGTGTGCGGGAGAGATTCGCCTTTTGGCAGCCGAGCAGAACCAGTGATGTCCGCATTTTTGTCGATCGATTTCTTCTCCGTTGGTTGACGACATCGGTTAAATCTCGGGTTTTTCAGATCCACACTCAAATTCGCAAGAATTGAAGTGCTTCATCTTTATCACCGGATTGCGGAGAAAGCGAGCAATATGTTTCCAGTCCAGCCTTCTTCAGAATTTGTTCCACCTCCATGGATTCAGAATCCTCAGTGGTTCCAAACTGAACGAACTTGTCCTCAAAGATCTTCGTTGCCAGTTCCGCATAGTTGCACATGATCTTTCCTAGTCCATGAGTGGCCATCTACAGGTGAGATAGACTCATTAAATTTGTGCATAATCAATATCAATATCATCTTTACGGAAAACAACAGTAATGAAGCATAAATTCCGAAAAACAACTTTTGAAAACAATGTTTTTAACGGAAAGAAAGATTCATCATTATGCTTAAAAGAAAATATTACCAGATTCAAATTTTCAGAGAAGATTTTGAACTCTAAGAAATCGTTTTGAAACGTAGAGAAAATTTGAAGTTTTTCAGTGAAAGTAATGCAAGTTTGTGAAGCAGAAAAAAACTCGGTAAGGTTTGATGAATCTTATATAGAGGCGGAGGGTACAATAAGACAAGATTTTGAAGATCAATCGTTTTGAAAAGATTATGCGCTCAGATTTAGCGGTTTTGATCGTAGGGTCGAAAAACGCACGTCACAAAAAAACTTTGGATTTAAAAGCACGATCAAGTAGCGGTTAATACATGTACCCCACGTCCGCATTAAATGATTTGCGCAGAGTACACGTCACAAGGATAGTGGGTACAATAAAAAATAATATCGATACGATCCGATAAATAAGTAAAGAACAAGAGAAAAGAGATGCGATTCTGGTTGGTCGATGTTGTAATCACTCAATATTACTTGTCTATGTTGATTCCACTTGTTGATCTTAATCATTCTCGCTAAGCCTTAAGAAATTTCCCAACCGATCCTTTTTAACCGATCTTCTCCGATTCATCGATTTGTTGAAACTTCGAGCTTAAATGATCTTTCCTTGAGTACGCCCCGATTTCCTTTTGATCCTCCTTGATCGATTTGAAGTTCCCCTTCAACCGATATTTCGACATAGACCGATATATCCGATTTATTGGAGTTTCAAGCTCGTGAGATCTCTCTCATCCGATCATGCTCGTAAGTAATCGATTTTTGGTTGACCTCATCCGATTCTTTTTCAGATTAAGCCAATTCTTGGGATAAGTGTTACCGCCAAAACTTAGTCTAGAGTAGTAGCTTCTATTCCCTAAGTAGGCGTGATTGACATGCGTAAATATCGTCCTAATCTCTCGATATGTCAATCAACCGTAAATTTATCCAATTATCGATCGCGTGATTTCTACATCATTTGTCCTTTTTGATGCAAATTTCTGGATAGGCTTCTTGAAATGGAAATTGCATTTGCATCCTTGCTTGGCCTCTATAAATTGGACCAATGTTTTACACAACTTCACCCATTCACCATACTTATCTTCTTTGTAAGAATCATGTATCTTGGTGAACCCTTGTTTCCTGTGAGACTTAAAAAACACTTTTACACCCTTTTTATATGATTTCATCTTCTCAAATCAACCCTTTGCATCCCTTATTGTTTGTTTTCTTCATCATCTTGATTTCACATACGATTCTTTGCAAAAAGCTCTACCACCAGTATGGCGGGATCTGGCTTTTTTGCAACTGAGAAGACACTTCTCCTAACCGTATGCACCTTGTGTGTCTATCTGGATGATGTAACCAGAACCATCAGACTTAGTCTGGTATAAAATATGCAGCACATGTGCCCATGAGATCTGATGACCAACTCTTTGGCACACGTGCTCCATTCAACAGCTGGAGAGCCCTACTACTCCTCCTTTTAGGGCTCCAGGCTTAAGAATCCTATCAAGGCCTCTGTCGCTCCAGTTTTCTTGATCTTCAGCTTTTGCGACCGCCTTGGGATTACATTTTTTAAAGCCTCTCTCACCCCTTGTTAAGTGGGGAAAATGAGAGTTTAAAATCTCTCTTTTCTTTCACTTACGGGGTTAGGATGAGGTTTAGGGTTTCTAGGTTTAGGATTTTGGTTAACATTTATGTCTTGACCTCCCGGGTCTTCTTGTACTTGTAACTCGTAATGTAACCTCACCTTCGGGTTTTTATCAATGAAAAGTTCTGTTATTTCATCGTTGTGTAAATTCCTGCTTTCTTATGCGATTGTTTAGCTCTTAATCTCTGAATCTTGCTTGTTGAATATCAGCTAAAACGAATCACAAAGAAATACTATAACCAAATTGATTTAATCAGATAATCCTTTAAACTGAGCATTTTCCTTAATCGATAAACCTTGAATCGATCGGTTCCTTTAAATCGATAGACTTTAAATCGATAAACTAAAATCGATCGATTCCTTTGGATCCGCAGTAGCGTGTAAGTCGATCTATTTTTGCTTATCGATCTCTTGAGATCGCTTAAGATACCAAACTCAATCGATTTCTCACGATCCGTTAGTCTCTTTAACCACCTTAGTTCGAGAACATTCCATCAAACATTTTTAGGTGACATTTCTCCAAGATCTAGAAGTCCTAGCTCATTGCATAAATCTCTCGAATCGATCTCGGCTAGTGGCTTGGTTAGAATATCGAAATTTCACGTATATCGGTATGAATCTTTTCCATTCTCGATATTCTTCTTTTTCAACGTGATCTCTTATGAAGTGGTGTCCCGACATCCACATGCTTGCATCTTGTATGTAGAACCGGATTACGAGTGATTGCAATAAGACTATTATCATCACGTAATATAGGTACGTTCTAGCTACAATGTTGTAATCCTCACCGCCGACTAAGCCAGAGCGGCTTGGGAACAACGGAATTCCGCAGCGACCATATATTCTCGCTTTAGCTTGTTGATGTCGCAATCGATGTTTGCTTTTTTGAAAACCACGAGATCGGGCTTTTACTTCCTAAGAACCGACATGTTCCCGAGGTTGATTTTTCGTCGATCTTGCAACCTCCATAATCGTAATCGAATACCCACTAAGTTTAGATTATCATCTCGATGGGTAGAATAAACCAAGGTTTATTGTTCCTTCAGATACTTAAGAACTCCGCTTAGTCGCTTCTAGGTGGTCGATCATTGGATTTGCTCAAATCGCACATACACCTACCGCAAAAAGTGATATCCTCGTCTGGCATGGCAACAGTATAATAGATCCAATGAGAGCCCTATATTCCTTCCGATTTGTTTTACGACCGCCCTATCTGGATCCATCTTGAATCCGATCATCATAGGAATTTTGGCTTCCTTACTATTTTGAATTCCAAACTTAGCCAAAAGATTCCTAGTGTACTTTTGCTTGGCGGATGAATATCCCTTCAACTTTGTTTAACTTGGAGACCTAGAAAGTAATTCATCGACCCATCATGGACATCTCGAATTTCCCTTGCATCGGTTCTTTGTCAATCTTTCACATAGGCTCTTGTTAGGAGATCCGAAGATGATGTCGTCCACGAAATCTGAACCATCGTAATATCTTCTCCATCTTCTATTCTCATAAGGTTCTCCCCATCGTTCCTTTAGTGAACCCACTTTCGATCAAGAACCGAGAGAGTGTATCATACCAAAGCTCATGAACTGTTTTTCAGTTATATAAAGAGCTTTTCTTAAAGGATACACTTGGTTGCCCTTTTCAAAGCCCGGAGGTTGTTCGACATAAAACTTCCCGCTAGTACCCCGTTTAAGAAAAGCACTCTTTACGTCCATCGATACACATGAACCCTCTGTGGGAAGCATAAGCGTAAACAAATTGATGGCTTAAGGCAAAAGCGACGGCGGTGCAAAGGTCTCATCGTAATCAATTCCTTCGATTGTGAATACCCCTTAGCAACAAGTCTTGCCTTATTTACGGTGATGACATTTTTCTCATCTCTTTGTTCTTGAAGATCCATTTCGTGCAATTACGCCTTGATGACTCGTCTCGTCCTACTAGTTCCCATACTTCATTTCTCTCGAACTGCTCCGGCTCTCCTCGCATGGCTAGAATCCAGTTTTAAGGTCTTGTAATGCTTCCTCGATTGTAGTTGGTTCCTTCATAGACAGATAACAGCAATACATGGCACTTTCACCAATCTGATGTCTAGTTTTAATTTTATCAGACGGGTCTCCAATTATCAGATCAGTTGGATGACTGGTTATCCAGTCCTTCGCTTACGATTTGGCGTCGGCTTTTGAGAACATCGTCCGTTTACGATAAAATCTTATTACTAGTGATTGGGAGTGGTGCGGGTTATGGTCCACTTGATAAGAACAAGTCTCGGTGATGTTGGAATCATCATGTCGCGATGTCTGCGTTAAGTGAGAACTTCGAGTTCCCCAGAACCGGATGGTTCGATTCTTCTTATCTCGGTTGAATCGGCTTTTTTTTCATCGACAGTTGTTCGTACCTTAGGATCTGATTGATCTGGTGAATCAGCTAGATCTGGAATGTAAATTGATACAGTTTCTGATCCTTTTTCCTTGATCGTTAGCTGATCCATTTTCTGAATATCAGGTTCTGGTAGATCAGGTACTTCTTGTTCTGAGGCAGATTTCTCTTGATCAGAAGATGCTTCATCAAAGGCTACATGGGGTGTTTCTTCCACAATTAGGGTTCGTTTGTTGTAGACCCTGAAGGCTTTGCTAGATGAGGAATACCCTAGAAATATACCCTCATCAGACTTGGCCTCAAAAGTCTTCAACTGACTTTTCCCATTGTTGTGTATGAAACACTTGCACCCAAAAACATGGAAGTAAGAAACACGAGGTTTTCTGCCCTTCCACAGTTCATAGGGTGTTTTGTAGTGAGCCTTAGTCAGGAGACATCTGTTCTGCGTATGGCATGCAGTGTTGATTGCTTCTGCCCAGAAACGGTTTGGTATCGCATGTTCAGCTAACATTGTTCGAGCAGCTTCTTTGAGAGTTCTGTTTCTCCGTTCAGCTACTCCATTCTGTTGTGGCGTCCTCAAGCACCGATGTTTCATCTTCAGATACCAAACTTAGAGCAAAAATCAAGAATAAAAGAGTTCGAAATTTCATACTTTATCTCGATCCGATTTTTACTACTGACACCCTTCTCATTTTGTAATCTTCTTAGCGGCTTCGGGTATCTTGGTTGTCGTCTCATTCTTCTTATGTAAGAATATAACCCAGGTAAACTTGGAGTAGTCATCCACGATTACCAGAGTGTATTTGCGTCCGTTGAGACTGACTGGTGTAACTGGTCCAAACAGATCCATATGAAGCAAATACGGATTATTATTTTGGATCTTTGGTCCGAAATTCCTTTGAATGAAGCTTTGACTGCTTTTTCCCTTCCGACACGCGAACATGTCCGATCCTTTGAGAACACTTCATTCGGAAGTCCTTCCACTAGAGACATCCTAGCTATCTTATTAAGAGTTTTAAAGTTCGGATGGCTCATTCTTTTTGTGCCAGCAACCGCTACTTTTGGAACTCTTAACAATCGTGCACGATTTTTCTTGGACAACCTGCTCCAATCACCGTGTAGATCGTCCCTTTTCTTGAACCGATTAGCAATATCCGTTGAGTGACTCGATTCTTGATAGTGCATTGATCGATCGAGAACTCAACACCGAATCCGCTTATCGCAGAATTGTGAAACCGATAATAGGTTGTGCTTCGGACCTTCGACATACGAGACTCCGCCATTACTTATGCGTCATCATTCTCTAAGTTCCAACCCTTTGGTATAACCAAAGTTATCATCACCGAAGAGTACACGCGGGCCTTTCTCGTTTCTATGTAGGAGCCGAGGAGATGTTTGCTTCGGTCATGTGCCTTGAGCATCCACTATCGATGTACCGGATAGTTGCTTGCACACCTCCTTTGTTGGCCGGACCCACGCCGAACCTCGCAATCGGATCGGGTTTTAGGTACCCCTTTCGGATTGGGTCCCGAGGGTTAGGTTTGGATTTGGGGATCCATACAAACAGAGCACTTCTATTGTGATCGGTCGGATCGAAGGCCCGATTTGTCTCCCCATACTGTCAACATAATCATACTTATCCTCATATGCTTTTCGATTTGTATGATTACTTGTGTGAACCTTGGATGACTTAGAAGACTTATGATTTAACTTTTCGGTTTGTCTTCTTTTTATCCAATTGTGGTTCAAAAGTGCAAGCACCCTAAATTTCGACTATAGGGGTAGGTATACGATTTGCTACCATCAAAAGATTCATATCCTTTTAGATAGATGGTTTTCGCATTTACACTCGAAGCATGCTTATTAGCAAATGACCTTGACCGGGTCTCAGATTAGACTTCCTTTTTGTAGGTTGTCTTTTTCGATTCTCGATCCGTTGATCGAGTTGAGGTTTCTTCGAAAGAACCGGGTTCTTCCGTTGATTCCTCGGTGATGCTTTACCGGTTGGGGTCCATTTCATTCCTTCTCGGTTAGGCACTTGCCTTTACCCTCTCAACTGTCTCTTACCCTATTAGATACAAGTTTAGCTTTTGGTGTATCTTTTTTCGAAATTAAATGCGATTACACCTTTTCGAGATGAATCGGTCGGGGCTTTTGAGGATGTGGAGGGTTTCTCATAGCGAAGTCCCTCCTTATCAATCTTTACTCGAAAATAGGCGTTTATGTCTTTAATCGGTTTGAGATGATTTTGAAAAAAACATCTATTTTCTTCTGCAGATTATCCTCGGAGGATTTCGGACTTTCATGCATTCTAATAGCTCATCGAATTTTGCTTGCAAGATTTTGAAGTCATCGAACTTTGTCAGTCTGTTAATTTCCATCCGATCTTTGATCTGCTTTTCCTGATCAGAAGCTTTAACTTCGAGAATTTTAAATTCCTCAGTTACCTTCTGAGCAGTTTCAGCTGATCTAAGTTCAGAGGCTTTTCTGAGATCATTTTCTTTAGCAAGCTGATTATTTCTAGTCCTCAGCTTATCATTCTCAGCTTCCACAATAGCATAAGTTTCTACTGCATTGGAGAGATCGTCAAGCAATTGTCTGAGTAGAGCTGCGGGTCAATCTCCCCAAAGAGTGTGCTAATGATAGCGGTGTAAAAGCGAACGAAGGGGGTTTGGAGGTTACCTCGATTTGGTCCTCCCCGCCATCGGCGAGTTCATCATCGTCGACGAGAATATCGGATCTTCATTTTCATAGAAGTCGGCCAAGACTTCTTGTCGAGTAAGTCTTCTCTGAGAGGAGTATCCGGAGTCCTCGGAGGGCGATAGAATCAATCAATTCCTCGACGTGCGCGGCAACCATGGCTCTTCTGTCTCTATACCGTTGCTCTCTTTTGTTCCTCTTTTCTTCCCTCTCTCTCGGCGTCCCGTGCAGGCGATCAGGCTTTATAGTGACACCGGCTTCTCCACGATTGAAGCACGCTCGCCGGATCCACTGTTCCTTTCCTTCCGGTGAATCACTCCGTCTGTATGACCTATCAAGGTGATTTCCTTTTCGATAGTAGTTTGAGTTTCTTCTATCCGATTGGTTATCTCTACCTTCATTCGCCCCGACTATCTCTTTCCCTTTCATCTCGTGATCCCTCCGATCATCGGATCTGGTTCTTCTTCGGAGATCTATTATGCGATCTCCTATCTCGCCCTCGGCTATGTTGATAGTCCTTATAAAATCTTCGATACTTACCAAGTTGTATATCGACTTCTCAAGCTTCCCGGTAAGTAAAAGCGATCCGATACACTGACTTAATATATTTCCAATGGGTTCATTGGCCTTTGTTGTTCTCTTTGGTTGCCTTGAAAGCAAACGATTTTGAAGTCGAGGTTTCAAAGGGGACCTCGTCTTTATCGACTTGACCTCTTTCAATCGGTCGAACTTCGTGAGCTTTAAGACTCAAGAACAAGCTTTTCGGTTTCATTCTTGAAATGTCACGGCAATCTTTGATTCCGCGGACCTTCATGTCCCACTTCTTGGTGAGAGACCTTAGGATCTTATAGTTGATATCTTTATCGGACATCTCTACCAAGTTCTCAAAAGCTTGTTTATAGACATTGTAATTCTTCCATCGAGTTCGTTGATGGTTTTTCGTTGAAAGCAAGACATCTTGATTTCTCGAACTTCACCGGTTAAACGAAGACGGTATGTCTTTTATCTGCTCATTTCCCTCGCAGATCTCGGCCCGAGTATCCCACATTGCTTTCGCAGATTTGAGATACTTAATCTTTTCTTTGGTGACCTTATCCATTGTCTTCATGATGATATGTCTTGCAATGGTGTCCAGAGTCTGCGCTTTTTTTTTCTTCCATGTCCATCGTGGGCTTTTTTCGCACAAGACTTCTTCGGGAAAATCTGGATCTCCTCCGATCGCGAGATTGTCGTAGTAAATGATGATGGGTCCTCTCGATGACTTCCATCATTCCGCCCATCGACGAGCCTAGATGGTTGGACATATATATGGCCCAATCTGCATACTCATCAATTGAGAACTTCTACAGATCATGATACATACCGGACGTGTTATCCATGCTTTGAAAGATTTTGGAAAATGAATGAGTTTTTAAAAACGGTTTTTCAAGATCGATTCGATTGACCACAATGACACGTAGTCGATGGTCGGAAGAACCAACCGCTCTGATACCACTTTGTAGGTCCCGAATCGAAGGGTTATGTGAGGGCGTAAGTCTGAGGGGAGGGTGAATAGACTTCGAAAAACTTTTTTTCGGTCAAAAAGGAAAGCGATAGCTTTGATCAGTCTCGCGAAGTGAATCGGTTTGGTCGATAACCAACTTATTGAACGCCGGAAAAAGCGATCGATTCGGAACTATCGATTAACGATGTGTGCGGAAGCTTTAAGTTTTACCCGTGTGAAAAACCGGTTTGTATAAATCGATTCCAAGTTTTATCTTTTTAATCGGATGACGAAATATCGAAACCGATCGGATCGAAGCTTGGTGCTATCTCGATCTTAACTTAGAATATGTATGCGCTTTAAGATTGTGCGATGTGAGAGCGATTAATCAAAGCGAAGAAAGGCACACAAGATTTATTGTGGTTCGGACAAAACCAGATCCCACGTCCCACTCTTCCCTTTCACAAGGGGCACCAACTTAACCGACTTAACCGACTGGACTTAGTTTAGTGTGTTAGTCCAACACAGTACACCAACAGATGTTTTAAGAGTTCTCACTCAACCGATCCCAGAAATCAGTACTAGAAACCCTAGACTGAAATCTTGCTAAACAACTTATCCTAACTTGGGGTTTGGGTAAGATTGTTGAGGTTCCAACTATGAAATCTTTCCTCTAGCATACAAAGCGGCGATAGCTAGATGAAAAGATTTCTTGCTAAGAACTTATGGGATGAACACAATATAAAATAAGCTTGTTGTTGTGTTCTTCGTGCGGAAATCTGACTATAGTTTGAGCTTCGTGATTATGTTGTTTGTCCAAGCATTTCCGTGTTTCACTCTCGGGCGTGATCCCATATTTATAGACCTTGAGATCAAAGAGCCGTTGGAGAGCAATTTGAATCTCGGGCTATTTTAAATGAACTTGCGTGCTTGATGTGACGTGCTTCAGGAACGGCATGGCCGAAAGCGTGAATGTGTATTTTATAGCCGTTTGAGAGAGCAACATCGAATCCCGCGAGTATCAGCTCTGTTCATACGTGTTTCTTCCTTATTGGATGGAAGCCTTGCTTTGCAGTGTTGTTCCTCCAAACTAAGGTTGGTATTCATCTTGTTCAGATCGCAGACGTATGATAAGATAAAACATCAGTTTTCATCTTGTGGTGATCCGATCGATCCGAATCGATCGATCCACCGATGGAGTCTTCCCAAACGCTGTTGACTTAGCTTCAACAGGTGACTCGGTGATGTAGGTCTTCTGGAAGTCATCTGATCTTCGAGTATTCTAAGTTTGAGCTTCATGACTTCCGATGAGTTATCTGACAAGATCAGTTCGATCTGATCTTCCGCTTAAGGTTTAGCATTACGCCTCGGATATCGAACTTTCTTCTGATTCTTCAGATCTGACCTATACATATTGAGTTCCCCCTCAATATGTGACCTATCTATTACATCGGTTTTTCTATACAATCATTATCAACCTGGTCTCCTATAGCGAAGATGTAAATATCGGTCGACCAAAGTGTCCGACCATCCTATTACATGTGTTTTTGGAACTTTCATCAAAACTATAAATTTCCCAACAATTTGCAATGGAATAACATTCTCTATAGGCAATTCAAACTATCATGAATGGAGAAAATAGGAAAATAAGTGTAGTATGTAATGTAAAAGATAGGTAATTCAAGTTTTTTCCGTAATGATTAATCTTTTATCAATAAATAAATAATTTAGATAGTTTATTCTCAAATTGGTGATCCACAATAGTAGTCTAAGTTATTTGATTTTAAATTTGATGACAATGAACGGTATGACTTACCAAAAATTGAAAATCATCGTCATCCATGCGTTTTGTCAAAGTATTTTTTTTTCCAAATTACAAATTAAATATTATTATTTTAAGAGTTATAGAAATATAGCAACTTTCCACTAAAAAATAAAGACATAAGTGCGAATTAAATTATAATATTTTTTAAATTGCAATTTGATCCTTTTCAATTTTAGTATATAAATATACATCTTTACAATTTTTGGCAATTCGAATTTACAGACATTATATTTTTTTTATCATGAATAACATGACAATCAACCTAAAATAATAGAGTTTACGGAAAGTATATCTTTTCATTTTTACCATTTTTTTTTCAAGGTGAAAATTATGTTATTCACGGTTAAAACTCAAAAAGTATATTGTATGTAATTAAACTTGAATTGCAAAAAAATATAAATAGCAAGATTTTATTTATCAAAATTAAAAAAATTAAACTAAATTATAATTTTTTGGAAAATATCGTAATTTTATTGACAGTTAACCCAAAAAATAAATAAAAGTTAGAGCACAAGAAAGTTGTATTGCCATTTGCCAACTCTATCGCAGCTGTCACAAACCTTCTCCTGCCAAAACTTTCTACTTCACTAATTATTGTTCTTTTGCTTGTCGGTGATTATTTTATTTTTGAACTTTTCTATTTTTTATTATTTAGGAAAAGATAATATTAAACAATTTATCCTTGTAATTTTGACTAATAAATATTCAAGTAAAACAATTTATCCTTGAAATTCTCCATTATCTTATATAGCTTGTTAGTCTTTTGATATGAACTAATACTTTTTATTTCTTAATTTTTATTCACCGACCATTAAAATAAATATAAATTGAGACATTACAGAATTTACTAATACTAATATCTAGTATAAATTTATTTGATTTAATTTGTGTGTTGAAGCTTGAACTCGTTTCCAGGCTGGACATATTAACTTTGCCTGGGCCATGAATTTAAGTTTTGGATTCCACTCTTGTGTATTCGCATTTCATGATCGGATGGCCACATACGAGTGTTACACTCTGATGTTAAATTATATATTAGTATGTTCTATGCTTTGGATGTTTAATAGGTGTTGATAAATAAAAAACGACACAAATATATATAAGGTTAAATATATTTTTTTATGTGAAATTTGTTTATAGTATGAAATGATTTCACTACAATACTACACTTATAAATCGATGCTATTTTTTTTTTATAAACTAATATAAATAACATTTAATACTATGATATTAATTTGCAAATGTAATAATATATATTTCATTCTAAGAACAAAATTTACTGGATATTTGCTCTTAATTAAGTACCTTACCCAAAATAATTTTACACAACAGATGGTCTCTTATATAATATGACATATATAGAAAAGAGTTGGTTTCACCATCTCATGAACAAATTTCATAGTATAAAATTAAGTTATTTGACTTATTTTATAATTTTAATATATTTTTTTAACTCGTTAAACTTGACTCATATCATACTTTAGACAAGACAATCTTGTAAGAACGACATTTCCCTTAGGCTTCATTTGGATAGATGAATTTGAAATTCATGAAGAGTGATGATTTGTGTGTAAAATTTATGAATTTCAAATTTATCCATTTGAATGGAGATTATGTCATGTAATGAATAAATACATTTTAAAATATGAAATATCTTGGTTTATATATATAAAAAAAAGGTTTGTTCAGGTCTGAACTCTCTCGTAAATGAATAATAATAATAAACAATAACTGGGCAATCTCTTGTAAATAAATAAACCAAACGTTGACTAAACTCTCTATGTTCAAAGATTTATCATTCATAATTAGTTTGATGACATTAATTCAAAGACTATAAGGGTATGTTTGTTTTGAAACTACCACGGACGAACTTTGACTATACAATCACAAATACCATTTTCTTCAATACTCAAATAAAGTATTTTGAAATCCTACAACATCCACCTCTAATACTTTTACTGCACCCTACACTCCCCTCACTTTTACACAATTTTCAAAACATCATATTCATTCAATCATTACAATAATAATATAATAATACAAATCAATCAACCTTTTCTCTATCCTACACAATCATATCCTATAAAATCTCCAATAAACATATACTCAATTTTTTGAATAGGATTTTGAAATCCAAGGATTTTGAAGTCCATGTTTTTCTACGCCCACTATAAGCCTAAAACGAACATACCCTAATATTCTGCCTAATTTCGTAACAAGGAGCATATTTTAGAAATTTATAATAAAATTAATAACATAAAAAATAAAGAATAATTAAAAATAGTAATTAAAAATATAAACTTAAATGAGGCACACTTGCATGAGATGGTCTCACGGTGATACGAGACATAAATTGGGCATTGACGCTTTAACACTTTAAAATAACTAACTGTAATTTGTGTTAAATTGTATCTCATTTCATACATGAGACCGTCTCATATAAATTTTTGTAAAAAAAAAAACTCTTTATCACTAATAGGATGTAATAAATTATTTAAATTCTGTCTGTAATCCTAAACGCGTAGTAACTAGTATGAGGGCTTCTGGCAATATGAAACGGAATAGTTGTTGCCAGCCATTTTTCAAACCCGTAATAAAAAAAGAAAAGAAGAGGATTTTGCAGAATAATAAATAAAATTAATAAAATCAAAATCGATTCTAGCATTTCCAGTCTCTGTCCACACTGAGTGCCTGAAGACCTCCAAATTCCACACTCCAAATCTCTGCCCCTAAAATTCAGCAACACCGAAATTCCCTCTCCCGCAAACGCAATCACAATGCACGCAAAAACGGACTCAGAGGTGACCAGCCTGGCGCCGTCGTCGCCGGATCACAACCGCCGGCCGGCGTACTTCGTGCAGAGCCCGTCACGTGACTCGCACGACGGGGAGAAAACAGCGACGTCGTTTCACTCGACGCCGGTTCTGGGGAGCCCGATGGGGTCGCCGCCGCGGTCTCAGTCCTCCGTCGGCCACCACTCGCGGGAGTCCTCCACCAGCCGGTTTTCGGGCTCGCTGAAGCCCGGATCGAGGAAGGTGTCCCCAAACGACGCCGGATCTGGCGGGAGGAAGAAGAATTGGAAGGATTGCGATGTGATTGAGGAGGAAGGGTTGCTTGAAGATGAGGAATCGCAGAAGGGGGTGCCTCGCAGATGCTATTTTCTGGCCTTTGTTGTGGGGTTTTTTGTGCTGTTTTCGCTTTTTGCTTTGATTTTGTACGGTGCCAGTAAGCCGATGAAGCCCAGGATCGCCGTGAAGGTGCGTTTAATTGTTTTCCCCTCTTTTCAATTCTCGTTTTTTTTAACCCTAATTTTGATTGAATTGGTCGTATCTTGTTAAATTGACCACAAAAGCCAGTGGAATTGAGATTTTGATTATGATCTGACTGTTCAATTTTTAGGAATTTTACGATAATTAATCTTTGCTTCTTATTGAATTAGGGCTTTTGTTCAGTACAATGCTTAGCTTTAGTTGCTAATTCGAATGTGGGTTAGGAATTAAAATTTAGAAGCTTCATTATTGTGCTATGTGGTTTAAATTTAGAATCTGTTTTGGTGAATTTGATCGATCATCGAAATTGATTTCCAAATGTTGATATGAGTGTGTTATGTGGTTGGTTGCAGAGCATTACATTTGAGAGGTTTATGGTACAAGCTGGTTCAGATGCAACCGGAGTTTCGACTGATATGATCTCCATGAACTCCACCGTGAAGCTCACTTTTCGTAACACAGCCACCTTTTTCGGGGTTCACGTTGCATCCACTCCAGTGGATCTGTCTTACTCACAGCTCCCCATTGGCTCTGGAAATGTAAGTTGGAAAATCCCAAATTGAAAGCTTGAGATCAATCATCATGAAATTCTTGAAAAAGCTAACTCAATTTGCTTGCTTAAACTTGTTGCATAATATTGAGAAATAGAGTAACATTTTGGCTGGAACTGGTGCAATTTCAACCAAGCTGCTTTTTTATATTTTTTTCGCGAATAGTAGAAAAAGAAACTGTTGAAAAGTATTAGTTCATATGATTAAAGGTATTAATAGTATATTGAAGAAGTATGGATACTGTTCAGCCTACTAACTAATACTTTCTTTTGTTTGAACTAACCCTTATCTTCATAAGAACCAATACTTCTAATAGCATATTTTTATTTTTTGTGAATAGGTCAAACTTTAGTCCAAATATAGTCAAAATTGCACCAGTTACACGATGCACCGTATTCGTAGAACTTTTTTTGCCTTAAAGAAACTAGTTTCCGGGATTCTTTATTCATTATTCTGCTTTATTAAAATGGGAATCACAGATGAAGAAATTCTATCAATCAAGAAAGAGCCAGAGAAACATGGTGGTAACAGTGATCGGAGACAAGATTCCAATGTATGGAAGTGGAGCTAGTTTGAGCACCCCCACAGGGTTAACCGCCTTACCCGTGCCGTTAAAACTGGAATTTACAGTTCGATCGAGAGCTTACGTTCTGGGTAAACTGGTGAAGCCTAAATTCTACAAGAAGATCGAGTGTTCGATCGTCTACACTACGAAGAAACTGAATGTTCCCATCTCCCTCAAGAATTCATGCACTTATGATGACTAATGAAGTAGTATCACATTTGTTTTGACTTCTTTTTGTTGCAAGGATGGAGACAGGGTGGAAAAAGAGTGATACAGGTTGGATTAGGTGAATTATGTGCTATTATTTATGTGGGCTTGTGATGATTAAGTACAATAATTTTTTGATGTGTTTGTTTATATATATACGGCGTTTGGTCTAGTGTGGCTAATTAGTTTAATTTTTTTTTTTTGTGATTTTTTTCTTATTTATTTAGTAAAACAAAAATTATGAAACTGACGGTGCAAACAATTACATGGTATCTTGCAACATTTGTATCTGATTTTATAACTAATGCTTGTAATTGGTCAACACGTAAAAGACATTTTTTTAACAAAAACTCATAAACGGTCTCATACATGAGACGGACTATAACTTAACATAAATTATACCCATCCTTTTCAAAGTGTTAAAAGGATAATGTTCAAATTATGTCCCGTTTCACCGTGAAACTATCATGTGCGTTTAAAAAAAATAAAAAAAAATTCCAGTATAAAGTCGAATTGTCATTCCTTTATTTTTCTGGGTTTTCATCGAGGAAATATCCAGTTTGTTTTCTGTATTTTCCATTTTTTAAAGGGATTAAGTTTTTTAGGGCCTAGTAACTTTGACTCGGTTTGAATTTAGTCCCGCACGTTTGAGAATCTTATATAACCCCCTGTATGTTTCACATTTTTTTGATTTTGGTCCCGAAAACTACCAACCCTATTGGTCAACCAAATCCTTTATTAACGAAATTTATTTACATTTCTCCTTTATTTTTTCAACCGCCACGTGTGTATATCTTAATTAATTTAATTTTTTTTGTTTTTTTATTCACTTAGGCGGGTTCCATGCTGGGTCGTGTTATTACTATTCGGGTCGAGTTTTACTTACGGGTCCTAACAGTTTTTTTTAATTAATTAATTCTGGGTCGGGTTATAGGGTTTAGAACCAACCCGATCCATAAAACCCTATCTTCATCTTCTTTCTCTCTTAATCAGTTCCACATTTCATTAAATTCAAATCTCTGCATAATAACCATGGCGGCGCCTGCTCGGAGGCAGGAGAGCATCACCGAAAACCCCTTCACTAGTTCACTTCGCAAAATCAAACCACCACCACCGCCATGGCCGAAAATCTCCTCCTCCTCGCGGTGACATCGCTAACATCGTGCTCTGCGTCATAGGTCGAAACAATTAAGGAGCGGAATCGAGTGGGCCTTTTTGCATTCCCCAATTAAGGCTGATTTTTGGAGCTCGCCGCCGTCGCTTTGTCCAGATCTAGGGTTTTTGGGGTCGCCGTAAATAATAGAGACGGGAGGCTTCGGGGTCATCGTTAATAGCAGAACGGATGATTGGAATCTGGCGTTGGTGAATTTATGTGGATTGAGACAATATCTGAGATGGAGTTTTTGGATTGAGTGAGATGGAGGGGTTTATGGAGGGTTTTGGGGTGGAGGTTGAAAGGGCGCGGGAGTGAGGGGAAGCGGGTGGCGGAGGAGGTCGAAAAGGGGGCGGGGCAGGGGCGGTGGCGGGTGTTTAGGCGGTGGAAGCAGCGGCCATGGGAGAAGATGGGGAGGGGTTTACTAGGATCCCGCCTCTGCTTTTATCTCAATAGAGTCGAGTTATTCTCCGCACAATAAACCGCTTTCAACGCTTATGGCGATTTCTTCATTCTTTAAAAATATTGATCAAAATTGAGAAGGAGAAAATTTGGCTCGACCATGAAAATTTCATAAGAAAGATGATCCAAGTTATAATCTGTGTATGCCTTCTCCTGTCAAGAACAACATTTCTCAATATGAATTTTCATTTTTCTCTTTATTTAAGTTAAATCTTATTGGTATTGTTTAGAATTATTGTGTATGATTTAGAATTATTGACATATGATTCAGATTTTTAGTGTTTGGATGTTGAAATTGTTTTTTTTAATTTGTGTTTTAACCCAAATCTCAAAACCCGACCCGAAAAATTAAAAAAATTTGCTATGACCCGAACCCGAAACCCGGCCCATTAACCTGGACTTTAACTTGGGCACGCCTCAAAAACCCTAAACCCACCAAAATTTAAAATAAGTGATCTAAAAGAAAATATTAAATTAATTAACAAATACACATGTGGCAATGAAAAATAAAAGATAATTGAAATTAATATCCAACTGAGCTGGTGACCGGTTAGGTAAACGGCACCAGCCAGTCGTCAGGATCAAATTCAAAAAAAGTCAAAACATACAGGGCAATTATAAGATTCTCAAACGTGCGAGACTAAATTCAAAACGAATGAAAGTTATTGGGCCCTAAAAAACTTAATCCCTTTTTTAAAATTAGATATACTCGCATTTGTCTCAAAATTGAGTACTTATTACAGACAACTACTAGGCCTCAGCGAATCTCAGGTTTCAATAAAGAAACTTATGAAGAGTGGATCTTGTTGGGGTTATACTGGAAAATATGCTTTTACTTTGTATAACCAAACTGAATTTTCTGTCTTATTTACTTAAATAAATTATTTATCACTGATGCTTTAAATATCATTGAATGTTACATATATTTACTGTATACTTGTTCAATAAAAAGTACGTGTTACATTGTAGTTAATTTAGTGATACCAGATCACAGAAGATTAAATTAACAGTCCCTTGTAACTAAAAGTATGTGGTTCACGACCTAGATGGAAATGAACAATCCATCGTGAAAGGTTGAAGTGTAAGACTCAGATTGACTTGTCTTGACCAAGAGATTACACTAGTGCATGACTAATACACTGAACAGGACCTACAGGAGGATAAATTCTTCAGCACTGAACCAGGAAGAATTAGACCTCAGTGGTTCGTTATTTCTTAATCTTCGTCCCTTAAATAGGATCATGTGTGGTTAGTAATTATTGCTTTGACTTATGACGGGTAGAGAATTAATGAGATTCAATACTTTATATCTTGGATAATATTATTGGTCACATGCGATTGCTAAGATTTAATACGAAGAATCGTGTGCGAGTACGCTCGTTTGATTTGTCCCCTTGGGAGGTTCATAAGATTTATCATACCAAATCTTGCAAGTGGAATTTGTTTCCGGTATGGATAATAATGTTGAACCGTTCCTTGACCAAGGACAAAAGATATTAATTAATGGAAAGTTATTTCAGTGGCTTGAATTAATTAATGGGCTAGATAATCTTAAACACGAGAAATAATAACCGGGAGCCATATTAACAGTAATATGAGTTAAGATGGATAATGCAATATTAATTATGTAGTGAGATTAATTAATATTTATGAGCTTGAATAATATTGTGGCTCAATATTAGATATTCAAAGCCCATTAGAAGGTCCAATCTTAATTCTCCTAAAGGCCCCTCAAATAGCCCAAAGATAGTGTCCAATAACTGAAAAATGTGTTTAAAATAAAATAAATTATTGTTGCCTAATTTTCCTAATATTTCAAAAATAATAAATAAAAGAGGGAGAAAGTTTTTCTTTGAATTTTGTTATGGAATGAGGATAAGTATTCTTGGAATACAAGATTATCTCATTAAATTCAAGAAATCTCCCACTTGGTTATTTATCTTGAAATTTTCGAAAATTTTGATTAAATAAGGGAAGGAAATATTTTCTTGATTTTCTTGAAAAGACATTATGGAAGATATGTATTCTTGGAATACAAGAATATCTCATAAATTCAAGAAGATCCAAATCTTGGATTCCTACTCCTTATTTTTTCGAAAAATGTCATAACAAGAGGAGTTGAGATTTTTGTGGAATATTTTAAATATGGAAAAAAGAATATATTGGATATATTCAAGATTTCTTGGAGATCAAGAAAAAGATTTTCCCATCTTATTCCTAGTGAAAAATTCGACCAACACCTCCTCTATAAATAGGGGATGAATGTTTCATTCCCAAGAGCAATTCCATGTATTGGAAAAATTAGAAATCCACAAAGGTGGTGCAACATAATTTTATTTTTCCTTTTTTGTTAAATTGTTCGCGAGTTCCTACCACCGGATTGTTGAACAAGGACAAGGGAATACGTGAGAAGGACTTTTGGTGTGTTCGTGTGACCGAGATCCATCTTCTCAACGGTTGTCACTCCGAGAGGTTAGTTTACGTAAACTCGTAGTAATTCCGCATGCGTAGGATTTACGTGAACTATTTGTATGCATGATTGGTTGTTGAATTATTATTTGAACTACTATAGGATTAATTCATGCTAGTAATAATTGTTATAATTAAATTTGTATTTAAATATTCAACCCGAATGTATCCGGGCAATTAATTCCCCAACAGATCTAAAAACTCTAATTTAAACAAAAGAAAAATATTACACCATTCGTCTTGTTTTTAATGAGTAAGTCTCCGACAAAACTTGTTGATACTGTATTATAAAATTTTATATCACTATACTTATTAATTAGTATCACTATATTTATTAACTGATACAATTACACTTATAAACTGAGATTGACAATTAAATACTATAGGTACCAGTGTATAAGAGTAAAAAAATATCAGTTTATAAATGTAATGATATGAGTTACATATTATGAACAAATTTAGAACAGAGTCTTATGTGAAAAATTTCACATGTGAAAATACCCATTATAGCTGACCCAATTTCTGCCCCGCCCATATGATCCAACTTTTTGCCCCGCCCCTGTGACCCAATTCTTCACGCTTATCTGTCCTCTTTTCTCCTTTCTTCCCCTTATTTCTCTCTGTTGTGCATCAAAATATCGAGATTAGAGATTTGAATGTGACTTAAGATCTTGATGACACAAACAAGTAATTATGAGGTAAGAGTTGTATTAATTGTTCATGGTTGTGTAGAGAATAAGTGTTGAACCTAAATGCAAGAAGTAAATTTGCAAGAGATTTGATATGGTATGATTTCTCTAGTCATTTGGGACATAAATGAGCCCTATTTATAGTGTTTGGGAGAGTGAGCTTCACTCTCCCCCGGTTTACAAGGACAAAAGGGCCGAAAGTTGCCCTGCAAAATATTAAATGTTACAAGATTGATTTGATTTGTTTCCGGAGGTCGCGGGAGGACGCTCGAGGTTTTTGCACCTTGCAGCCTTGATTTGCACCTCGACCAAGGTAATTCCCGGGTTTGCAGGGAATTAGCCATTTTCGTACACTGACAAGTAATTCGGTACCGTCCTTCGCCAAATTCTTTCTGACTCTATCCCATTTCAGGAATGATCGCCTGTGCCAACTCTCTGACACATGTCTTGTCACAGTTAATACACTGACCTCGGATGAGTCCGAGGTCATTGAGCTCGTTGTGAACAAAATCGTAACTAAACCACCTCACTCAACGATACGCTTAATGTCCTGCCTGGTCACATATATGCCATATATTGGCGAAGTGCGGGCCAGGGTCCAGCTCGCGCGATATGCACACAATAATAGCCCCTAGGCCGCCTTTCTTCTGACTCATAGGAAGGCAAGCTATCATGTTAGGTCGATTCTCGATAGGATGTGCGAGGTCCGATGACTTCATGGACACGCGTGATGGACACCTCGTAACTTGGTGTTGATGATGGCTGCTCGCCTCGACTGTCGAGCCTATAGGGGTAGGCAATGATGGCGTGTGAGACTCACACGCTTGACGTGAAAGGTCACATATCGATCTCACGTGCTCTAAAGCGGGCCTACGACCAGCCTCCGGAAGGTTCTGTCACGATCAACTACGATACTAGCGATCTTCTAAATTTCTGGGGACTTGCTTTGACACAAATACATCCGAATGGGTGGAGTATTATAATGGGCTTGCTTATTCTTTTTGGCCGTATCCAACCTCGAGCCTTTCCTACGGCTAAGGAGTAGAACTTTGTGATCTCGCTGGCGAGGTGGGAAGGGTCGAAGAAAGAGGGTGGCCGGGGGTATTGTTATGTGAAGTCGCGACCTCATATGAAAGTTATTGAGGACCTCCCAAACAAGGTCCAAGACTGGAAAAAAAAATTGGTTTGTTGGGGGAGCATGGCAGAGCCCAGTCTGGATAAAGCCAAATCTCCTTGGTTTTCGATTGATACCGCGGGACTATGCTGAATTTAAACGTAAGATGTTTGTTTTTACTTAGTTTTTTTAGTACTGATTTAACTCATTTTTGTCTTCTCAGGTCCTCCTGCTACCAAGCTCTCCGAAGTCTCTCTCCCATTTCTAGCTCACTTAGTCCAAGTTTGCTTGATCGACCTCGAGGAGCGATCTTTTTCAGTAATCCAAAAAGAGAAGTGTTGGGAGTAAGCTGGTTTAGGTGTGCCACCTCGCGGATCCCTGGTGCCCGAGCTACCCGGTGTGTTGATAATTTTACTCATTCCCTTCAATCCATTGTTTTCGTTCATCCCTTGCTGACTTATTCCTTTGATTTAGTTTCCTTCATCGAGAGCATCCGATTCATTTCACAAAAGGCTAACGAAGAGATGGAGAATATGACTGCGGAGGAGATGGCCGAGAAGATGGCCCAAGCCATGGAGCTTTCCCAGAAGAGGGCGGAAAAGAAAAAACGAACAGGGCAAGATGCTGAGAAAGGGAAAACAGTGGCTCCCTTGAAGATGAAAACCAAAGCTCTCACCCATTCCAGGTCGTCCAAGCGAGCTGTTGTTGAGACTTCGGCTCCCGAACAGGACAGTTCTAAACGCTGGGGTTCTGTGGCTTCGGACGAGTTGCGGAACTCACCGAGTGGGAAAATCATGGTTCCCGGGAGGCTTGGTGTTCCCGATACGTCCTCGAGATTACGAGCCACCGGGATCACGAAGATGGTGATGAGACTCTCTTGGGGTGGAGCCCCAATTTCCGCCGAATGTAGATCTCTTGACTGACCTTCTTCTCTTTATAGAAAATTTCCAATGATTGTAACTTATGTTTGGTCGCATTTTGCTCAAAGGTACAAGCTCGACGATGGTGTTTTCAAGGGGGAAAGCACTCGGTCTTTGTTGGGAGATGAATTTAATAAAAGATTATATGATTTTGATTAAGATCCCAAAACCCCTGAGTATGACATGTTCAGGAATGATCTTGATAGATGAGTCAGGATTGAGTTTTAGAGTATTCAGGATGATATCTGCAAAATGTATAGTCAGCAGATATAGTTCAGGATAGGTTCTGAAGACTCTGATAAACTCAGTATGTTTATGAAGATATCAAGTTTCAATTATGAAATCGAAGTCTCAAGACTCAAGATGAAACCGAGATATCAAGACTCAAGATGGAGACTAAAATCAAGACTTCAAAGATGAAGACTCGAAGATATCGGTCAAGATAAATCAAGACTCGAAGACCTCAAGACTCGAAGAGACCTCAAGACTCGAAGACTCAAGACTCGGAAGACCTCAAGACTCGAAGACTCAAGACGCAAGATCAAGATCGAGTATCCAAGATCATTAATACTAAAAGCACAAGAATTCATCGAAAAACTCGATAAATGTATCAATGCTCGATGAACTCAATGTTCCGAGGCAATCAATATATCTATCCGAAGGATGCAATCTCGAGAAAAACGCGATGCCTTAGAAAGTTAGATATTGCCAAGACATTCAAATGCGCATAAAAGGAACTAAGTCGGGAAGTGTTGTTAAGGTTATATCAAACTCGAGTTTGTAACCAAAAGAGCCGCTTGAAGGTGTCTACCTTTAACCGGAGACAAAAGTCAAAAAGAGGAAGACGACATTTGTACCATCTTACCGACAATCGATGACAAGGATTGAAAAAAAAGATGTCGGATGTACGAAAGTTCCAGATCGCAAAAAAGTGAAGACCGGCTACATGAAAGACTATTATTGCTAAAAAACGTGTTAGGGAGTTTCAAATCCTAAATATAGCCGTTTCTCACACACCATAAGAGGGAACTCACGAAGCTATCTCTCCAACGGATAGTTTTCAAAGTGACCTTGGTGTATGCCTATAAATACTGGTGACCCTCTACTTTGTAAGGTGACGGGAAATTTATACGCAACTCAAGAGCTCAAACTTATTCTTGCAAAAGTTAAAGCACTCGAAATACCTTGAATTTCCCAAGTGCTTCTATATCGAAGAGATCTCACTTTACTAAGCATAGCTTGATAAGATTTATCCAAAGCTTAGTCGAGATATCCTAACCCTTTGCATTGTGCTTCATTGTAAAGGATATCTCATCCTAGTTGGAAACCAACCAAGAAACCCCAAACCCTTGAGAAGGTAGTTGGAGTGTGTTTGTTGGTAAGTAGAGTTGTAAAGAGTTAGTAAACTACGCGGAGTAGTCAGAAAACTCTAGAGGAGAAGTTAGTAAGCTACAGAGGTAGTCTGAAAGCTTGTGTGTGATTGAGTTAGTAAACTACGGAGGTAGTCAGAAAACTCAAGGTCGGGTTGAGTAAGTAAACTACGTGGAGTAGTCAGAAAACTCAGGGCCGAGTTGAGTAAGTAAACTACGAGGTAGTCAGAAAGCTCAGAAGTTGATAGTGAATTTCTCTGAAGAGTCAGGGAGAGTGGATGTAGGAGCTTGAGTCTCTGAACCACTATAACTGCTGTGTTCTTTATTGCTTTCCTTATCTCGTATTTAATCGTTGCATTAACTTGATTTAAAAGCATATTTTTCACTGATATTCAGTTGGAATCAATCCACTGAAGTTGCATAAGTGAATCACAGCCTAATCACTATTTCATAAGGGGAAGGTTTTCAGCAAAGCTTAAAACGAGTATAAACTAAGGGCCAACCATTCCACACGACTGAGTAGCTAGAACAGATAGTTACCAAACTGAACTCTCTTATGAGGATTCAGTAAGTTAGTTATCTGATCCAAGCAACTCAGGATCTCTGACACTCAGGACTCAGTTGGGATTATCAAAGGTATCTCGAAAGATCACTGTCTCGATGACTTTGACTCGAGTGATCTGTCTTCTCGAAACCTAACCTTCAGGATTATCTGACCCAAGCTGACCTCAGTAAGAAAAAGTTTTAAAATACTGAACACGTGTATTCCCCCCCATACACGTGTAAGACTCGTTTTCACCGGGACCTACAGTCTTATATGTGGTCGCGACTTCTGGCCACCAACGATGTCCAACCGCCATACCTTGTTAAAGCTTCCGAAGATTTTCCGAGGTCGTGGACCCTGCCCCTTGATGAGGAAGCCCAGACTCAACAATTCCATGAGAATCTTACCTCGGGGATTGTTCACACATGCCACACCTTGGCTTTCTTGGAACGAAGTCGGGAGCAGTATGAGTCGGCGAGGCTGCAGACGATCATGGCTGAAGCGAAATGTAGTGAAATGAGAAAAGATCCAGACAAGGCAATTAAGGATCAGGAGGCTGCAGTCAAGGCTAAAAATGTTGCCGAGGGCAAGAAACAAGAGTTGAGTCAGTCTTGGGACCATTGGGAGCAGAAAGCCAAGTTGATTCAGAGGGACCTCATGCGAGCAAGGAATATAGGGTCGACCTCTTTCAGAAGACTATTGACCTTGTAGATGAAGCTCGCCGATATAAGGCCGAAATCGACCTCCATCCCACCGATGTGAAACTGTATAGGAACGACGCTTCTAACATGGCCTATGTTCATGCATTCGCAAATGCTATTCGGGCCATTCACCATCCCGAGCTCGACCTCGAGGGGGCCCATGCCAGGGCGAGAGAAATGCTGACTACTTATATGCGAGCCAATCCCCTAAATTCCGATGCCAATCTTCCCATAGATGATCTGAAAGATTATGGGATCGACCTCTCTTTCCTCCCTCTGGAAGCCAAGTTGTTTGATCCGAAAGAAATGTTTCAAGACATGGGGGTCGAGGATGTCGATGGCGACAAGGAGAGTGAAGCGGCCGAAGAGGTTGATGATGGGGAGGAAGACGGCGAAGGTGGCGAAGAAGGAGATTGTGGTGAAGGGAAATGAGATGCAGCTCGCGAAGAGCATGTTGATGTTGGGGGCGATCAAGCCCGTGTCGAGATTCCCGGGGTCGAAAAACATGTTTCGATCAACCCTGATGAGGGGACCTCGGATGCTCCACAAGTTTGATCCTCCTTTTTTTTTTATCTGAAAGATGTTAATGGTTGCCTTCAGGCTTTTGTGTTTTTGTTGCCCTTCAGGGTTGTAATGAACTTCTCGCCCTTCGGGGTTTCAATTGTACTATTGCCCACAGGGTGTTTATTAATGAAGTATCAATTCTGCTTTTTGTTGAGCCTTGTCTTCCATTTGCTTGCTTTTATTTCGCTGCACTTTGCTCGTCTCTCAACTTTTAGCTCGATAATTAGATGGACTTTGTGGACTTCAAATGTGCCTTTGGTGTGCGAGCTTCGAGATATCTCTTGGCCTCCTTGTTAATAGACTTGATTATAGAAAAGGCCTTCAACTTAAACAACTTGAGATTTCTCCAGCTTGACATAGGTATTATTTGACCTTTTTGCCTTAGAAATATTTGGCTTAGTTAATTTTGACAAGGTATGCGACCTATTTTCCTTTGGAATATTTGGCTTGATCGACTTTGACAAGGTATGCGACCTATTTGCCTTCAGAATATTTGGCTCGGTCGACTTGATGATGTTATGCGACCTACTTGCCTTTGAAATATTTGTCTTGGGTATGCGCAATTTTTCTTGGTTATGTCGTCTTACTTGTATGCGACTTAGTTGACTTATCAACTTTGATGCCTTTGATAGTTTCTAAAGATTTCGGACAAGCAGGTTTTGGTCGAAGCGACCTCCTTGGAGGGTTGTCTCTTTCTCCCCTTGTCCTTAATATTTAGAATTGAACTTTCTATATACACCCTAAATTCCCTTGACTTCAATTTTTTCATTTGGGAATCTACTCTATGATTGAACTCGTGAGAGGTCGAGGATCGGCCCCCCAAGTTCTTAAATGTAAAAAATTGCAAAATATACATGGATGAAAACAAAGTTGATTTCATTTTTCAATTGGACAGCCTAAAACAAAATATATGACTAAAACCAGGAAACTACTGATAAAACTTCTTGAGGTAGATCGCGTTCCATGAGTACTGATCAGGGATGCCCTTGGTATCTTCGAGCTCATAAGCCCCATTGGGTAGACACTTCGAGATTTTCAGGGGACCTTCCCAAGTCGGGCCAAACACTCCTTTCTGGACACCGAGAATTTTTCGTAGGACGAGGTCACCCACCTTGAACCTCCGAATTTTGATCTTCGAGTTGTAGTATTTTTCCGACTTCTGCTTGTAGTTCGCATTTTTCAGATTGGCTTCCATTCTTCTTTCTTCGAGGAGACTGAGTCCGAGAGATAGAGCTCGATCGTTGTTCTCTATGATTGATTGCGAGATTCGATGACTTCGGATTGCGACCTCAGCGGGTATGACTGCTTCGAGTCTGAAAGCTAAAGCGAAAGGGGTTTCACCCGTCAAGTTTTGAAACATAGTTTGATATGACCATAGGATGTTTGGAAGTTTGAAGGCCCATAGCCCCTTTGAATCGTCGAGCTGGGTCTTCAGTATGTGTTTGATTATCTTATTCACGGCTTCGACTTGTCCATTTGACTGGGGGTGGTATGGGGTAGAAAACAACTTTGCAATTTTCCACTTTGCAAAGAAAGCGTCAATTTCATATCCGTCAAACTGTTTTCCATTTTTCGTGATGATCGCTTGTGGGAGGCCGAATCGGCAAATGATGTTCTTCCAAATGAAACAGATGATCTTTTCTTCTTGATGGTTGCCAAAGATTCTTCTTCTGCCCACTTGGTAAAATAATCCACTGCAACTACCGCAAATTTCGAACTGCCCGGGGCTTTTAGGAAAGGGCCGATTAGGTCGATCCCCCACTTTGTGAAAGGCCACGGGTTATAAATTGAGGTGAGCTCTTTCGAAGCACGCCCACTTCGTGAAAGGCCACGAGCTATAAATTGAGGCGAGCTCTTTCGGAGCTAACTTGATAGTCGGGGCGAAGAGCTGACATTGGCGACATGCTTTCGCATATGCGGTCGCATCTTTTCTCAAAGTTAGCCAGAAATATCTTTGTCTGATTATTCTGTAAACAAGCGATTGTCCTGCGGTGTGGTTTCCGCAATCTCCTTCATGAATCTCTTTTAAAATCACTTGGCCTTCTTCCGGTGTGATACACCTCAAGAGGGGTAGTGAGAAACTTTGCTTATAGAGTTGATTATCGACTATAGTGTACCTCGCAGCTCTCAGCTGAAGTCGACTATCTAAGACTTTATCCTCCGGCAATGTACCATTCTCGATATACGCTTTGATCTCAGTCATCCAATTTCTTTCAGAGGTTGTGATCTGGAAAACTTCCGGACATGGGCTTGAAGGTCTCACTTAACTTGTCCAAGCTATTTCTCTGACGTCAATAGTATTGAGGTTATACTGGAAAGTATATTTTTTACTTTGTATAACCAAACTGAATTTCTTATTTATTTACTGAAATGAATGAATGTTATATATATTTACTGCATACCTGTTCAATAAATAGTACGTGTTACATTGTAGTTAATTTGGTGATACCAGATCACGGAAGATCAAATTAACAGTTCCTCGTAACTAAGTACAAATTCACAACCTAGATGGAAATGAACAATCCATCGCGAAAGGTTGAAGTGTAAGGCTCAGATTGGCCTGTCTTGACCAAGAGATTACACTAGTGCATTATGATGCGCTGAATAGGACCTACAGGAGGATAAATTCTTCAGCACTGAATATAGAAGAATTAGACCTCAGTGGTTCGTTATTTCTTAATCTCCGTTCCTTAAATAGGATCGTGTGAAATTAATACTATTGCTTTGACTTATGATGGGAAAAGAATCAACGTGATTTGATACCTTATATCTGGGGCAGTATTATTAGTTACACGACAATTGCTAAGATTTAATACGGAGAATCGTGTGCAAGTGTGTCTTGCTTGATTTGTCCCCTTGGTGGGCTCAGAAGCTTTATCATACCAAATCTTGCAAGTGAAAATTTATTTCCAGTATGGATAATAATGTTGAGCTGTCTTTACTCCAAGGATAAAAATATTAATTAATATAAAGCTTTTTTCAGTAGCTTAATTAATTAGTGGACTAGATAATCTTAAACACGGGAAATAATAACCGGGAGCCATATTATTGTAGCATCGTAATATGGATTAAGATGGATAGTTCAATATTAATTTTATAGTGGAGTAAATTAATATTAATGAGATTGAATAATATTTTGGCTTAATATTAAAGTTTCATAGCCCATTGGAGGTCCAATCTTAATTCTCCTAAAGACCCCTCAAATAACCCAAATTAAAGTCCAATTAATGAAAAGAAGAAGAAAATATTATTGCCTAATTATTCCTCAATTTTCGAAAATTGTAGGAAAAATAAGAGGAAATATTTTCTTGAAAAAATTTTATGGAAAAAGATAAGTATTCTTGGAATACAAGATTATCCCATAAATTCAAGAAATCAAATCTTGATTCTTGTTTCCTTGTATTTTTCAAAAATCTTGCAATAAAGGAAGTGGAATTTTTGTGGAAAATTTAATTATGGAGAAAAGAATATATGAGATATATTCAAGATTTCTTGGAGATCAAGAAAAAGATTTTCTCCTTATTTTTCTAGAGAAAAAATCGACCACCCCTTATGTTATAAATAGGAGATGAATTTTTCATCCCCAAGACAATTCCATGTGTTGGAAAAATTAAAAATCCACAAAGGTGGTGACAAATATTTTTAGTTTTCTCCTTTATTAAAATCGTTCGTGAGAATCCTTCCACCGGATTACGTTCGTGGACTTGGGACATATTTGAGAAGGCACTTTGGGTTGATCCATCGTCTCAACGGTTGTCTCTACAAGAGGTATGTAATCTCGTAACTCCTAGATTCCGCATGCTTAGGATTTACGTGAATTACGTGTACGCATGTTGTTGTTGCTTATTTAATTATTATGTTGAATTAATTTAGGATTGATTCATGTTAGTAATTAATTGAATAATTTAAATATGTATTTAAATACACCTCGAATAGATCCGGGCACCCCGTATTTCCCAACAGATAGTGGCATGTATTCCTGAAGGTGTAATGAGCTTGGACACGACGATGTTGTCCATGTTCGCCGCTCCCTCCGATGTGGCCAGTCGAGCTAGAGCGTCTGTCCGTGTGTTGTCTGTTTGGGAGATCAACTCGATGTATATTTGTTCAAACTTCTCCATGAGACTTTTGGCTACTTGTTGATACTTTATCATTTGTTCGCCTCTTGCCTCATATTCTCCTGACATTTGACATGCGACCAGTTAGGAGTCCGTGTAGACTTTTAATCTGCGCACGCCGATGACCATTGCCATCTCCAAATCCTTTATTAAAGCCTCGTACTCTGCTTCATTGTTATTAGCGTAAAAATCAAAATTAATAGCCTTGGTGAAGGACTGCTGCTCGGGACTGATTAGGACTACTCCAGCCCCAGCTTGGGTGTTTGTCGATGAACCATCGATGTATAACTCCCAGGGGATGTCGACCGTCTCCTGGGCCTTTTCCGGGAAGGTGAGTTCGGTTAAGAAGTCGGCGAAGACCTGAGCTTTGATTGTTGTTCGGGGTGCGAATGTGATTCCAAATTGGCCTAACTCGATGGACCACTTCAACAAACGTCCAATCGTGTCTGGACGGTGTAAAAATATGTCTTAATGGCTTGGTGGTTAGGACTTTCACTTGATGGTCGAAAAAGTATTGCCGGAGCTTTCGGACACTCATTATCAGAGCATATGTGAGCTTCTCAAGTGGTGGATATTTTGTTGGAATTTAGAGGCACGTAAACACGTAATATATGCAGCGAAAATTAAAGTTCACCAACAACGAACAATTAATTGCATAATTAAATACGAGTAAACGTAAACATAATTCTTACAACAATTTGTACACGGATCCCTCCACTATGGTATCCACGTAACAATCGTTTACTAATTTGCACAGATTTGCCAGCGTTGAATCCCCGAGATGAATTTGCTACGAAAATTCTAACTTAGAGATTTTATGGAGAAAAATAAAACTCACGTAATATGAATTCCCAAGAGCTCATACATATAGGAGAGACCCAACTTAAATCTTAAGCTAACCTTTATTAGGAAAAATCCCTAATAAAATAAATCTCTTAAATTTATTTCCCACATATAAATCTCTACGGATTTAAATCCCATATATGAAAAATCTCTACGATTTATTTCCATATATATTAAATCCTATAATAATATTCCAAATATTATTATTGGGAATTCTTATTTAATTAAATCCAATTTAATTAAATATTAATAATAATTAATTCCAAATTAATCTATTATTAATTTCTTCTCCATAAATTAAATATTAAATCTAATTTAACATTTAATCAACCAACTATAATTAACAAACAACCATTACTTGTTGTGTGACCCATATGCCCTCATATATCGAGCGATTAATCAAACTAACGGTCTTAATTGAACCCTAGACAATAAATCAGACATCCTCAATATATGAGGTACGTTGCGAGGAAATGTGCAACTACCTGTAACGGAAACATGGGCTATTACGATTTCCTCATTTCATTCACGAATACTCGATTAAGCCTTGAACATGATGAAGTGTCTATTCAAATAACTTAATCAATTTATCTATAATCACTAATTGATCACTTATGTCACACTTGGCCACAAAGTCCAAGTTGACGTGTATTGACCAATGACTTTGATCCAATTATGATGAGAAGATGAGTACTCTCTCTAAATCCACTTTGAGGAATGAATCCTTTTCTTGGCTCAACTACCACGCACATGCACTTCGTGATGAACTCAATCCAAGCCATATCTACCCATGGTTAGGGTGCAAGCGTCGGTCATGGTCAAAGTTCATCATCCCACACATGTCGTGCGTATTGACCTCAAGTCAAAGGAGTATCGCATCGCTCCCACTAACCGAGACACCCGTAGACACATATAGTGGAACTACATCAAACAGTTTCTCAGATGGGTATACCAATAGCCTCTAAGGTATTTGTGCATCCATCATGAGATACCTAGTATTTCGTAGTAAGTGAGATCTTACTACACTCTCAAAGAGTATGATGTAGATCGCACACCAATCTCCATTGTATCATCAATATTCCATTCTTGATGATCCTCGATTGGGGCCATTTGAGAATCATGCTTAGGTCATCTGAGTTATCACACACTCAATGACAACAGTGACTCAATGGAACACAAATAAGAACAAATGCAAACAATCAAACATAATATTCTAATAGGTGCAACGCCATATATTTAGTATTAAATAAACAATAATATTAAATCAATACTGAATATTATCTGAGCATTATGTCCTTACAATGGATTGTCTCTAGGACACTAACACTAACAATCTTCCACTTGAACTAGAGTCAATCACCTACATGTCTAACCCCTAGACCATCAAAATGTCTAGCGTGTACATGAACACTCAAAGCCTTTGTGAAAGGATCAACCATGTTATCCTCATTGGGGACACGTTCTAATTCTATCTCTCCTCTAGTGACTATCTCTCTTATCAAGTGATAACGCCTTGGTACATGCTTGTTTCTGTTATTGGATCTCGGTTCCTTACCTTGCGCAACCACACCAGTACTGTCACAATATAACTTTATTGGACTGTTAGCACTCGGAACTAACCCTAGTTCACTTAAGAATTGTTTTATCCAGACAACTTCTTTGGCAGCTTCTGCCGCAACAATGTACTCAATTTTGGTTGTTGAGTCTGCGGTAGTATCTTGTTTGGAACTATTCCAACTAACCGCCCCACCATAGAGAACGAAAACATAGCCCGACTGTGATTTGTAATCATCACAGTCGGATTGGAAACTTGCATCAGCATAGCCAGTTAAAACCAGCTCTGACTGTCCTCCGTAGACCAATTAAAAATTAAATATACAACAACATATCATGCGTACAAATAGCCACGTAAATCCTACACATATGGAATTCTAGGAGTTACGTACGGCGTACCTTTTTGGCGGATTCAACGGAGGAAAAATGATCACACAAACCCAACGAACTTCTTTAGTATTCCCACGTCCTTGTCCAACAATCCGGTGGTAGGATGCTCGCGAACAATTAACAAAAGGGAAAAAGAAAAAATATGTTGCACCACCTTTGTGGATTTCTAATTTTTCCAACACATGGAATTATGTTGGGGATGAAAAATTCATCCCATATTTATAGAGTAGGGGGGGACGAAAATGTTGTGCCCTAATAGGGTTAGGATATTTCTTTGTATCTTCCCAAGATACAATCTTGAATTTATCTCATATATTCTAATTCCATAATATTCACAAAATGTATTTTCTTCCCAATACTCTATAATTTTTGAAAATATCAAATAAATAAGAAAGAATAAGATCTTTGACTTTTCTTGAATTTATGGGATAAACTTGTGCTCCAAGAATAATTTATTCCATAAAATATTTCCAAGAAAATCTTTTCTTTCTCCTCCTCATAATTTTCGAAAAATAGGAAAAAATTAGGCAACAATATTTCTTTTATTTCAAGCACCTTTTTTAGTTATTGGACTTTATCTTTGGGCTACTAAAGGGGCCTTTAGGAGAATTAAGATTGGACATTCCAATTGACCTTGAATTATCAATATTGAGCTACAATATTATTCAAGCCCATAAATATTAATTAATCCCACTACATAATTAATATTGCACTATCCATCTTAACCCATATTACTGTAATATGGCTCCCGGTTATTATTTTCCGTGTTTAAGATTATCCAATCCATCAATTAATTCAAGCCACTGAAAAACTTTATATTAATTAATATATTTTTTCTTGGAGTAAGAACAACTCAACATTATTATCCATACCGGAAACTAATTCCACTTGCAAGATTTGGTATGATAAAACTTCTGAGCCCACCAAGGGGACAAATCACGGAAGACTCTCCAAGCACACGATTCTCTGTATTAATTTAGCAATCGTCATGTAATTAATATTATTGCCCAAGATATAAGGTATCGAAGTCGCAATGATTCTCTTCCCAGCATAAGTCAAAACAATAATTATTAATCACACACAATTCTTATTAAGTGACAGAGATTAAGAAATAACGAACCACTGAGGTCTAATTCTTTTATATTCAGTACTGAAGAGTTTATCCTCCTGTAGGCCCTATTCAGCGCATAATAATGCACTAGTGTAATCTCTTGGTCAAGACAAGTCAATCTGAGCCTTACACTTCAACCTTTCACGATGGCTCGTTCATTTCCATCTAGGTTGTAAATATATACTTGTTTACAAGGAATTGTTAATGTGATCTTCTGTGATCTGGTATCACCATATTAACTACAATGTAATACGTACTATTTATGGAACAGTTATGCAGTAAATATATATAACATTCAATCATATTTAAAGCAACAGTGATATATAATTTAATTTCAGTAAATAAGACATAAATTCAATTTGGTTATACAAAGTAAAATCATACTTTCCAGTATAACCCCAACATCATATCCATGATTGCTTTGATCTTCATCAGGTTGGCTTCGATACCTCGCTAACTGATGATGTGACCTGGGAATTTGCCTGATCCAACTCCGAAACTGCATTTCTTTGGGTTTAGTCGCATGTTATACTTTCTCAGGATGTCAAAAGTTCAGGCGAGGTGGCCCAAATGGTCTTCTTTCTTCTCGCTCTTTACAACGATGTCATCGATATAGACTTCCATGGTTTTCCCTATCTTGTCGCGAACATCCTGTTTACCAAGCGTTGGTAGATTGCTCCTGCATTTTTTAAACCAAAAGGCATCCTCTTCCAGCAGTACACATTTTTCTCTGTTAGAAAAGATGTGTGTTGTTGGTCATCTTCATGCATGGCTATTTGGTGATATCCGGCGAAAGCATCCATAAAAGTCATCATCTCGTGGCCGGCGGTGTTGTCAACGAGGTGATCGATGTGTGGCATGAGAAAATAGTCTTTCGGACATGCCTCATTGAGATCGGTGAAGTCGATACATAATCGCCAAGAGTTGTTCGCTTTCTTAACCAAGACCGCGTTTGCCACCCATTGGGGATGGTCGGCTTGTTTGATCAGCTTGTTGTCCAGTAACTTCTTTACTTCCTCGGCCAAGGCTGCATATTTGTCAGGGCAAACATTCTTCTCTTCTGAGAGATCGGTTTCTTTGTAGGGTCGATGTTCAATCTGTGGCATGCGACCTCGGGGTCTATGCCAACCATATCTTTGTGTGACCATGCGAAAATATCTAGATTTTGCTTGAGGAAATCTATCATTTGAGCTCGCATTTCGCATGGTATTTGAGTTCCGATGGTTACATACAATTCTGGTCGCGAGCTGTCGACTGGCACTGTCTCGAGTTCTTCGATGGGAGTTGCTCACTCGCTGTTTCTTTCCACTCTCGGGTCAAGTTAAGAATGGATTCTCGTTGTGTGAGGTCTTCCTCCATTGGTTCAAAACCGAGATGAGGTTCCAAATCAGGTAGTTCTTACGAGGTGCTGTCTGCGGGGTTTTGTGTTTCTTTTTCCGCTAGTTTTTCTAGGTCGGACATTCCTTCGGTTACACTGTCGATTTCCATAGGTGTTGTACCTATTTCTATTACATTGTCTATTATCATTTCGATATTTTCTTTGTTCTTTTGCGGTGAGGTTCGGTTCGTACAACCTAGTCTCACCTTGGATTTCCTACCAAAATAAAATGCGGAATTTAAATTAACACAGGTGTAAGTCAAACATTTTCTTGCAGCAATCTGGTCACCCTTAATGGTGTCGATCTTCCCGTCAGATCCGGGGAACTTAATACAATAAAAGTAAGAAGAGGACACAGCCCCGAATTCATGCTCGAAAGGCCTGCCGAAGAAGGCGTTGAAGTTTGAGGGAATGTCGATGATCATGAAGTCGAGCTGCCTGGTTGCTTTCACTTCTGAATCCAAGGTTGAGGTGATCTCGACCGATAGGTGAATCATCCCATAGGCTTCGACGGGCTGGTTCCCAAATCCTCGAATCGCGACCTCGCAGAGCTCAACATAAGTGTGGAAATTGCCGAGCTGGTCCAGAGTCTTCTTGAAGAGGATGTTGTAGAAAACCCCATTGTCGATCATGATGCGGCGGACTAAAGCTCCCATTATCCTCGATGATATCATGAGTGGGTCCCAGTTTGGGAATACCACTCCATCCTTATCTTATTCGGTGAAAGTGAGTTGTTTTGAGTTTGGGCGATGGTGTTAACCGGGAGGCAGCTTAGTATGGCATTATCGAGGGCGCGCATCTCTGCCTTCTGTCGTCGGTTGGAGAGGGAGATCACTGGGAGAAAACCACCAAGTGTGCCGCCAGACGGACAAATCCGGGATCTGTGGACCTCGCCGGCCTTGGTTAGGCTAGTTCGCCAGTGGTGGATTGTTCTGCTGGTTAGGTTGTTCATTCCTTGGCTTAACAAATCCGGCCAACTTCCCCTCTTCGTATAGTTTCCACAACTCCCTCTGCAGGTCGCGACAATGCTCAGTGGTATGCCCAATGATGTTATGATAGTTGTAGAACCTCTTCGGGTTGAGTTTGGAGGTGTCTTGAATCAATTCTCTGGCTGGGGGGAGTTGCTGTCTTCCCTTGATCGCTTGAAAGATTTGAGACGGGTTCATGGTTAACGTCTTGAGGAGCTTCACTTCGAGACCGTTGTCGAAATGTTTGAAGGACCCCGGAGCTCGGTAGTTTGTGCCAGGCTTTTTGTAAGGTTTCTCGGACTTCGGTTCTGGCTTCTTAACTTCGCTTTTCACCTCGCTAGGCCCTTGTTTGCCTAGTCTCTGGGCGAGCATCTCGACATTAGTGATCATGATGCCCGCTCGGTATCTAAAATCGGCATAGCTCAATGGGTATTCTTTATTCATCATCTTCCAGAGTTTACTTTCCTTTTTCAATCCGTGGACCACCCCTAAGACTTTGGCCTCGTCTCCAAGCGGCTTGCCCTCCATGATGAGTTTGTCCAGGCGATCGATGTATGTTCAATCTGACTCATTGTCGAGTTGGTGGATGTTTGCTAACCTCTGCTTAGTTCCTTTGTGAGGGATCAACGAAGCGAAGTGGGTGAGGAACAGTTGAGCCATCTGTTGGAAAGATTCCACCGAGGTGGGTGGCAGAGTACTGAACCATCAGTATGCCTGGTCGCCGAGGGTGAGTGGGAAAAGGTGACACTAGGTGGCATCAGTCGCCCCATCGAGTTCATGTAGGAGGTGTACTTGCTCACATGATTGACCAGGTCGAACTCACCATTTTACTGCTTGATGGAGTTCGCGTTGATTTTTATTTGCACAGGGGCGAGCATGACCGTGGGTGAAAGTGGCGAAATGGGAATCTTAGTGGTTAGGGGTCCTCTCCCTTTGTTTGCCAACTGATCTTGAAGTTCTTTGATGTTTTGCAAAATAGCAGCCATCTGTGGCGAATTGTCTTGCCCTGATGGCTAGGTGGAATGTTTCTCCTTTGATGACGAGGCGAAGGAATGCAGTCCAATCTGTGGGGGAAGGTGTTTTCTCCTGTCGGTGAGGTGACGGACTTCGTCCTATTTGGTCTTTTGCTGATACTCGTTGCCTGGGCCTGCCCTGGGCCACTGACCCTGCGCAAGATCTCTCTGGCTCGGCATTGTCGTGGTTTGTCAGTTCGCGCTCATTTCGATGCTGTCCGCGACCTCGGTTTTGGCCACAGCTGAAGCTTCCTGAGAATAGGCGCCAATGAATTGGGTTTGGACCCTCATTGTGGTTGCAGAAGTACTCTTGAGTGTGTTGAGATTGGTGGGAGTTAGACTCCTGGCTTTTCTTGCGGTAGGGCCCGGGGCCCCTCGTCCATCGGGCCTTTTCCTTTTTCCCGAGCTTTCCTGTCTAAGCTCTGGCGTAGGTCGCCATGCGACCGTTCCAGCTCGGTCTACTTTCGGTGCAATATCACCATGACTTCATTGATTTTGCTCGGATTTTGGATTTGTTCGAGCTTCTGAAGAACACTAGGTGCGGGCCCCCTGGCTTTGCGATTGTTGACCGCCGGGTCACCAGCCCCCGCTCCGCCGGAATGATGTGTACCCGAATTAGCACCACTTTTTAAGATGAGAGTTGCTTGAGACATATTCAAGGCTTGAGGGTCATTTCGAAGGTATGAAAGGATTTTTTATCGAAGATTCATGAGGAATACTCCAATGAGAAACTACTAATACTTTAGCACTAAATTTCTTAAAGAGTACCCTCCTTCTAGCGCCAATTGTTGTGCATCAAAATATCGATATTAGGGGTTTGAATGTGGCTTAAGATCTTAATGACACAAACAAGTAATTATGAGGTAAGACTTGTATTAATTGTTCATGATTGTGTAGAGAATAAGTGTTGAACTTAAATGAAAGAAGTAAATTTGCAAGAGGTTTGGTATGGTATGATTTCTCTAGTCATTTGGGTCATAAATGAGCCATATTTATAGTGTTTGAGAGAGTGGAGCTCACTCTCCCGGTTTACAAGGACAAAAGGGTCGAAAGTCATCCTGCAAAACATTAAATGTTACAAGATTGATTTGATTTGTCTCCGGAGGTCGCGGGAGGTCGCTCGAGGTTTTTGCACCTCGTAGCCTTGATTTGCACCTCGACCAAGATAATTCTCGGGTTTGCAGGGAATTAGCCGTTTTGTACACTGACAATTTATTTGGTACCGTCCTTCGCCGAATTCTTTCTAACTCAATCCCATTTCAGGAATGATCACCTGTGCCAACTCTCTGACACACGTCTTGTCACAGTTAATGCACTGACCTCGGATGAGTTTGAGGTCATCGAGCTCGCTGTGAACAAAATCGTAACTAAACCACCTCGCTCAGCGATACGCTTAATGTCCTGCCTGGTCACATATATGCCATATATTGGCGAAGTGCGGGCCGGGGCCCAGCTTCATATATGCACACAACACTCTCCCTCCCTTAACTCATTTTTCCTTGTGTTTTTCTCTATTCTTTTCTCTGTTCATCCTCTCGATACCCTTCTCTCTTATATCTTCTCACTGAAAAATATCAAATCTCATGAAATTATGTTAGGTTTTTCATGGTATGGTTGATTTTTTGCGAAGATTGTTCATATGTGAACCACAATTTCATTTTTCCGGTGATTTTCAAGTTATTTTCCAGGTATTATCGATGATCTTTCATTAATGCTTTCATATATTATGATTTTTTGTATTATAATCACAATTAATCTTCTGGTCTTTTTTTTTTTTTCTATTTTTCTAAGGTTTGGTCGTTTAGGATTTAGGGTTTAGAGTTATTTAATGATGGCATCTTCTGCATCTATGTATCCGATGATTGTTGTACTGCTCTTACTTTAGGAACAATTAATTGCTTAGCGTGATTGTTAACTCTATAGGCTAATTTAAGCATTGAGCTCATTTGTCAATCTACCAACATGATTTCTTGTTTGTTTCAGAGTTAATCTAGCCTACTCATATATCATCTAGTTAGAAATGCTCAACTCGTGATTGTCTCGGACCTTGATCATATAATGGTGAGTTGTAACTATTCTTGTTATTCAACTTTTACAGACTGTAATAATGACTTACACACTAAATAAGTAATACTATATAGCATAAGATGTAATATTGTGTGGTTTAAGATGTCATACTGTATTATATTTATATCAGTGAGATATAACACTCTGTAGCTTAAGACTTATCTTGTTATTCTTCTGAATTTGCTCTAGATTTATCTAGCATATTGTATTCCATTTTATTGTCTTTGCACCTTTGTTTTATCAACAATGGTCAATGTATACTTAGATGATGGTTAATGTTTTAGTCATTATGATCATTATACATAGTCTTGTAGATGTTACAATTAGAGAAACACTTCCTCTAGGCCACCTGTTTCATCAATAAGCCTGTAAAAAATTAGCATTGTTCAACCAATAATTTTATGGTGAAAAAAGAGAAAAAAAATGTCAATTTTTTAGAAACTAATAGAAGCAACAATTCAAAACAAGAAATACATAAAAGATGGTAACATAGAAATGATATTTTTTTGTCTCTAGATTTGTAACCCACTAGGAGAAAAATGCCATGAGTTTCCATGTAAATAGTGATGGAGGTAATATATAATAATTATGTACGTGCAATAATCTTGTTAACCATTCGAATGTATTTATGAATACTTCAATTTAGGAATATGAGGAGTATGTTTTCCTTTAGGATCTAATACTGATTTGTTCAACATATTCCTATGAATTTCGGTGGAATGAGTAACGTTTTACTACTTTTTCTTATGTTTTCAGAGCAATATTGTTATAATTTTGCATGCAATACTGTTATGTTTTGCTTGTAATAATGTCTTTGTTTTACTTTTTAATTATGTTTTGAATGCAATACTATTATGTTTTACATGTAATAATGCTTAAGTTTCTTGTTTGAAATCAAAGTAGAAGGTGTTTATGATTATTCGTTATGAATTTTAATTGGAACCAAATTATCAATGAATGTAATTGTTTGCCTTATTATATATGTACTTGAAGGTGTAATATTGCTTGTCTTATGATGTAATATTGTTTGGCTTATGATGTACTAATGAATGCATTAACATGCGATATTGTAATCCGTACATTTAATTTAAATCATAATGTGTTCCTTATAACGTAATATTGTGTGTCCATAGGTGTGAGATTGTAAAGAGAAGGTGACATCAATATTAGGGGCAAAAACAATGAGTAAGAAGAATGAGCCAAAGAATGATGATTATGAAGTGATGGACAATGTTGTTAGGGAAGAAGAGGAGGGGGATATTTCGGTGATTAATTTGATGGTTAGTGGAATGTATGTTTATGTATAACTTTTGAATGTAATACTGTCAAGTGTAATTACGTGATAATGTTTCATAAAAGTTGTGATACTGTTATATTTATTGATAAAACATATTATTTTAAATGTTTCAAAAACTACATCTTTTACTATGAATTTTTTCCCACTATTTTGCAAAGAAAAAAAAAATGAATTGATGCCTATTTTGCATTTAAAAAAAATTAAAAAAGAATGAAATGATGATCTAAAAGGAATTTGCACCCCCAATCTCTTAAATTATTTTAAGATAAAAATAAAAAAAAAATCCAGAAAATAGTAAAAGAATTAAAAATGTTGATGATGCAATGGCACAAATTATTGTAAGATAATATAGAAATTAAAAAAAAACAGAAAAATCCAGAAAATAACTCATTAAGGAATCGAATCCCTGAACTTAAGTTAAAACAAACTACTTCAACCACTAGACCACAAGGACCGGTTTTACTCAAACTTAATTGTTTTCCATTATATATATTTCCACTGTCAAGATCCGAAGAAATAGATTGACCCGGGAAAACCCCATCTGACCCGCGAGTTCTGATTCCAGCGAGTTTTTCTCAAATTTGTCTAATTTATATCATTTTCACAAGTGAAAATTTTCACATAAGACCTATTCCAAGTTTTATAGGAGAGTTAGATTGCTCAGAATTTATAAATAAATTTCTTTTTTGAGTTTTTTCATTCTATAAATGGCAAAAAAGGCTTGTGATTCGTGAACAAAATTAAAAATTGCTTGGTTAAATTTTTTTGGTCAAAACTTTATAAGAATTGCATTAATTGAACAGGGCAAATTGGTACGCCAAAATGTTACTCCAAATAATTTACTTATCAATCCCCCAAAATTAACAAAAGATGGATCTTAAGTTTTTCAAATATTATATTAGGACAAGGTATAAAATCTTTTTAAAGAGAAAGTTGGAGAATAAGAGGTGCAATGCCTAATCCATTTGCCTACTGAGGTTGGGAGGATGTTTAATTTGGGGTGAAGAATTTGATGTTTCATCCATCAAGAAAATATGAGAATTAAATGAGTTTCCCATCTCATTAGATGTAATTTGTAACTTGATAAAGGTTTTGAAGACGGAGAATGCATTTTCAAAGTATGTTAGTGTTGAAAAAATAAGAACAAACATGTTATTTTGCAAGAATTGCTAATTTACTTGTATGTTTTTTTTTTTGTTTTGTTTTGTTTTTTTTTGCACAGAGAAAAGATGTATGTATTAATTTGAGTACAAATGGTACTCAAACCCGTACAATAGTATACACAATAAGCTAGACACCAAACCAAAATCAGTGAACATCAACACCTATCTAAAGATAGGTGTTGATTGTTTGTTATGAAGCGTTGGTGATTACTTTATTTTCTTGTTAGTTTTAATTTGTTTACATTAAAAACGCCAAACTAATCGAATTAATAATAAACACTCCTCTATTATAACTAAATCAAACCATAATTGAAATTGAAATTTTGTTATAATCACATTAAACAAATTGATTTGAAAATATGTGCTATCGGTGGAATTAGCCATTGCAACAACTGCAGAAAGGAGGGTTGCATTAGGCTTGTTCGATGGAATTATAAATATGTTCGGTCGATTCTTTATCAGACATGGAATTAGCCATATCCAAACACTAAGAAATGAGTCATTCTTTTCAAAATTGAGAGGTATTACTTTTATTCTTTGACAATATTTTTTATGTCACATTTTCAATAAAACTAATCATCTCAAATCATCTATTAACATCATAATTTTATGGTGAATACACATTCCATTCCTTACTATTATCATACACACTCCTATTTCCATTCCTTGTAACTAATTTTATGGAAAAAATATCAACTTTAAGTTCATGATTTGCTTTTCAGTTGGAGTTTACTATGTGTAGGGAATCATCTAATCTTTATAGTTATACTAATTTGGAATTTAATAATGATAATGTTCATATTTGAAATTAATTATAATAGAAGTTGCTAGTTTCAATTTAGGATATTTGAAGAAATCGATAAGCTGAGGGTATAAACAATTAATAATAGTTTGGAATGTGATAGATTTGTTTATTCTTAATGACCGAACTGTTGAAGTGCAACAAAAATAAATACCCTTGTGTACTCTACTAACTTGTAGTAGTGGTAAGTAAGGGGTCGATCCACAGATAACGTAAAAATAATTAATATGTTAATTGTACGAATTTATAGGGACAAACATGCAACACGAAAAAAGAGAGGTGTTTTAGATTTTTATAAGACTTATTAATTAATTAAATATTACTAAAATAAACAGATAACCGGATTCAATAAATAAAAGGTTTCTAATTCACCGTTCATTCATCCCTTGTATTTTGACTTTTCTAATTAAAGGTATCGTTTGCTCCACTTTACTCTCAGACTATTGACCCTCAATAAACAATAAGCTCTGTTTATCGGTTTTATCCCTTAATTTTATTCAATTGAAATAAGTTCTTCAATGAACATTTTTAACTGAACGGTCTAGATACAATCTAAATTTAATTCAGTAAAAGCATTAGTTTCTAGGATAAAGGTCAAATAAATTCCTGAATATGCAAGCTCGGTTCGAAAGAATTTAATTTATGTCACCCTAGCAAATATTACTAGTTGTTACCAATTGTCATATACACGCAACAATTACGGATTGCGTGATACAAACTAACAAACATACAAGAATAAAATAACATAGGTGATCAATCTAAATTAATTACCCAGACATGTAAGAAATTAAAACAGATGATATAAATAATCTGAGAATAACAATGTCACAAACGATATTGAATTTAACTAGTAGTCATCAAAACACAAGTTTAGATATCACTTGAATTGAAATAAAAGGACTTAGCCGTCCATTCACATAACAACAACGCAGAATAATGAGTTTATAGTTCTAGAAAAGAAAATACTTAATAAACAGTAAAGGTGATCTTCTCTCCCGTTGCTCTCTTTGAAAAATCCCAGAATTCTGTCTCTGACGTACGTAATCTGTCTCCAGCCTAAATTCCTTGAAGACCGAGCCCTAAGAGGCCTTTTCATGTGTGCAATTTGGATTCGAAACAATTAAATTCCCGCTGGCCCATTAAACATCAGATTTTGGCCCACACTGGGCCCCAGAATGGGCTGCAGTGAGTAAAATTCGGCCCAGAACTTCATGATGGGTCTTTGGGTCTTTCTCCAACACTTTTATATGTCCAAAACGGGCCTAAAACCACTTAAAAACTCAAACAAAAGATCAAGTGGACTTTTGACTCATCAAAGTATATATAAGTGGAAAAACACACACACAAATCACACTAGAATACAAATAATCACACTCTAAGTAACTTAAACAATGCACTATAATCCACTTATCACTTAACTAGTAGGGATGAATTAAAAAAAAATAGCATAAATAAATAAAGATATTGTGGGGTCCATTTGCAAATAAAACTTACTCTTGTAAATAAGGTTTAATGACAATTTGAATAATTAAGTGATAATTGGAGGCTGAAGATTAAGTGATTGTTTCCATAAAAGATATGTAAAAAAATTACTGGGCATGCCAATAAGGCTAATGAGAAGTTGAGAACAAATATGGTGGACTGATGAAGTATAAAAGAGTCACTCCTTAAAAAAAAAAACAGAAAAGAAAAGAAATAGCAACTTTCAATGAAATTTTGAATTATAATTGAAATCTAAGAATGATAATTTCATTGGCACTTAGTTACTTTAATACTTTTTAGATAATTTGCTAATGAAATCTCTACTCCTAATATAGAAGTTCACATCTTAAAATGAATGATGGAAACTACATTATTTAATAGTTGAGAATGTTCTCTAGAACATTTCACAATTCTCTACACAAATGAAACATTTAATAATCATTCTAAAATGTTGCAAACTTCAAATATGTTATGGAGTATTTCATATTTAAGTGTACTAGATATTTTACTTAAGAAAATTAGGTAGATTTACAATATCATAGGAATAGTGAACATAAAGAATTCCACCCAAAAAACTATCAACCGTCATTCTTATTATTCATTTATCCTCCAAAAAAAACCAGCAAAATATGAACCTAATTAATTGTTTTTAGAAGTCTGCTTTAGGAATTAGGAGAGAATATGTTGAGGGCGTAGGCAAACACAATAAGACAACCCTTCACAAAGTGTGAGATTCATGAGGCATTTTTTAAACTGGAGAAATATCGTGAGCTGCTTGAGGCCTTTGTTTTGTTTTAATTTTAAAGATTTTGTTGTATGAATTTATACTTTTTATTACACGAATTAATATATTTTTGTTGGTTTTTTCCATCATTCACAAAGAAAATAAAAAATTGCTTAACTGAATTTCTTTGGTTAATATTGAACTAAATGCACCAATTGTATGGTACAAACAAGGATAAAAATATCCCGATATGTTCGCCATATATCCGCGATATATCCCATATTTCGTAAGTGCGATATGGATATTGAGGTACAAATTTTTTTTACCGAGTATCGTGGATATATCGCAATATATCCCGATGTATTGCGATATATCGCGGTATCTCGCGATATATCGCAATATTGTAAAAATGTATTTTTGTTTTTTCATCACAATTTTTAGGGGGTAATGTATTTTTTTATTATTATTGTGAATATATCGCGAGTTATCGCAAAATATCGATATCGTTATCGGTTGAGTCATAGTATATCATTGCATGAAAATCGAGAAATATCGCGGATAAATCGCAAAATACTGCATTTAAAAAAAATATATCGTAATTTTTTTTAGGAAAAACTCAACTATAAGAGTAATGTCAATAATAAAGTATTCTTATAATAAGTTATAAATTTATTTCACTATTTATTTTGCAAGAGATATATTATATACTTTCAAGGTAGTAAATTAGTAGTGCAATACATCTAATATTGTTTGGACAAAGATGTTATTAAATTTTTTATGTTTGAACCTCATGAATTATCATCTAGGTACTAATTGTATTGTAATGCAATTTTAGGCATTTTGTGTTATATTATATATTATATTGTAAATTGTTCAATATACGCCAAACAGTATTTATATAATCTATTATTAATATGTTTGTTTTAAACATGTCATTTTGTTGTGATATTAAATGAATTATATGTGCAATAGTATTTTATAATACTCTATAAAATTTCATGTAAAATTTCCTAAATTTTAACATAATTTCCGTAATGTTTTTAAAAAAATTGCGATATCGATATGCGATATTGATATATCCGTAAAATCAAGGTTGCGATATGTCTTGCGATAGCGATATTTTCATCCTTGGGTACAAATTAGTGGGACAAATTCTTGCTCTAAATAACTTACTTATTAATTCCCAAAATAACAAAAGATGGATATTTAAGCTCTTAAAAATTAAATTTATAGAATAAGGTAAAGAAAATAAACTCTTCTAAAGAGAAGGGAAGAGAGTAGAGGTGCAACAGTAGAGTCGTAGAGGGTGCTTTATTCATTCTTTAGTAAGCCCGAATTTACCTTGAGTTTAAATACTTATGAATAGTAATGTGTGTTTCTTTTGAGTTTATAAGTAGGAAAAAATTTAATTTTATGTCAAATTAATGTGTAAGAGTGAATGATATTGTAATATTATTATATTATTATTTTTTAATGAACTTTATTATGAATCAATTGTGTAATGTGTAAGAGTAAATTATGTTGTACTATTATATTGTTATTGAAAGAAATTTTAATGATTAGATGATTATGTAATGATTAAAATTTATAGGTCTATTTTTAAAGGGATAAAATTTTTTATGGGCCTAATATTCGAATTATATATATTAAATCTGATATTTGACATCACCTTTCCTGTTTTTCGTATTTTAACTGAAATGAAAAAAAAAGATTTTCTTCCCTCTTCAAGAACTTTAAATTCTTGAATTTGAACACTTAAGGACATTTTTCAAAATTAATTGCTAGATGTGCGTCATTAATCAAAATTGTAATTATTGGCTGATTTTTTGGAGAAGATCTTTTAATTTTCTCCAATAGAAGAATAATTATATATATATTTGCCCTTGGAGGAATTTTGGGCTTTTGGAATATTATCTCTTCATTAAAAATTTTTCATTAAAAAATTTAGTTTTTTTGTGTGAGTTGCTTAATTGACCAGGAATGTTGTTTTTTGAGTGCAATTTTTCATCGTGAGTTTAATTGTTTTCCTAGTTATGGTGTGTTTGTGAGCATTCTTCTATGTGTACAATGCATACTTGAACATGTGCAAATAAATGTGCTTTGACTTTTGGAGAAATCATCTCTGACTTTTGTAGGTATTTGTGTTAAATATACTTCATTAAAATATTAAGTGTTTGATGTGTGCGTTGCTTAATTGACGGGAATGTTGATTTTTGAGTGCTATTTATCATCGCCGGTTTTAATCGTTTTTATTATTATAGTGTGTTTGTGAGCATTCCTCTATGTGTACAACACATATTTGAACATGTGCAAAATAATTCATTTTTGAATAAGTTGGTGACTTTTATAAATGTTAGTTCCTCTTTTGCGATAGAATACTGAAGCATAAAAAATCTCTTATTTTTTTGAGACGATGGCTTATACACTTCAATGATATCCTAGATGTTTTACTTTCATAAATTACTACATCTGGACAACAATTCGAATTTGGCTCGTTTCATGTGGTGCTAACATCCAAGAACACATAAAAGGTGTTATATTATTGTAATTGATATTATGATAAAGGGCTTTCCATAATATTAGTTAGATTCTTATTTGTAAGATTTTTGTACATGGAAAAGAAGTGATGTTGCACATGTTTCTTCAATTTTGATATATGTACTTTACATTCGAATGTGCAATTCATCGAAAAACTAATACGTGCAACCCAAAAGGTTGCACTAAAAAGTTATAGTCCAGGAATTTTTATTGATTCAAATTTCAGTCCACTAACTTTCAACATTAAGATTTCGATGAAAGTTTTGATAAAACAATGCAAAAAAAAGGGCTTAAAATGAAACGATGGGGACCTTTTTCTTTAAATATTAATTTAACATGTGATTGGTGTGAGAATTGCTTGAAATTCTTGTGTTTAATTGCTCAAATTTGATAGGATTCCATGCATTTTTTCTCTTTTTCTACATTAATTTGACTTAATTGCACTTGAGATGAGAAATGGTGTGGCATGTTGATTTTGTAGAAAACGGATGAAAAAAGAACAAGAATTGAAGCAGAAAAACTGTTTTGATTTAGAAAGGTATTGGAGAAGAGGGTTGAACCATATGAAGCTCGTTGAAAAGAGATTCCAACGGTAAAAGAATTAACTCAATCGGAGATCGATAACTCGAGATATGAACTAAACAAAATGGGTGCACGGCATCAAAATATGCTATCAGAATCGTGAAAATGGAGGTCCAACCGCTCAAAATTTACTCAGCCCAAATTGGATACCCAAATAAATCAAATTGGCAGCCCATTTTCTATCAATCTCAGCCGCAACTTTTGACCTCCTCAACCAAAACCAAGCAGCAACATTTTTTTCCTTGATCCCACAGAAAGTCGTGCTTCACTGGGGAAGGAGTTGGTTTGCTTTTAATTTCGTGGACTCCAGTCACGTGTTGATTGAAAAGCAGAAAATAAAAGGAGTTGCTTAAAATGGCAACTTAAGCAGATTCAGCGATTTCTTCGGTGGGATCAGTTAAAAAAAAGAGGCAAATATTTTAAGATCCATCGACTCTCCACGTTATGATATTGATGAAAAAATTTGATAAAACAATGCAAAAAAAGGACTTAAAATGACATGTTTTAACTGACTTAATTTTAAATTTTTCTGAAAAACAAGTTATAGGTGTGGAGTTGTTCTTTATTTTTATTTTTAAGTGTAAATTTTAAAAAAAAATTATGAAAATTTTCACACATGTAAGATAAAATCCGTGTATGGAGGAGCATCTTTTTGTCAAACATGCTGGTAATTTTGCACACATGCTTTTCATGATTTTTTTAAAAATAGATGTGATGTTGCACATGTTTCTTCGAATTTGTTATAAGTGCTTTACATTTGCATGTGTAATTCATCGAACCACTAATACGTGCAACCCAATTTTGCACCAAAAAAATTGTAGCCTGTAATTTGTACTTATTCTAATTTCAGTCCAGTAACTTTTCACATTATGATTTCGATGACATGTTTAAATTTCCCTGAAAGAACAAGTTATAGGTGTGGACTTTTTTTAAAAGTGTATATTTGATAAGTGTTCATGAAAATGCTCGCACATGTAAGATACAATCCGTGTATGGGGCATCTTTTTAGAATCATAAAAGTAATTTTACACACATGCTTTTTTAAATATTTTTTGAAAAGATGTGATGTTGCACATGTTTTTCTTCAATTTTTCTATGTGTATTTTATCAAACCACTAATATGTGCAACCCAAAGATTGCACCAAAAAATTATAGTCCTGTAATTTATATTGTTTCTAATTACTGTCCATTAACTTTCCACGTTATGATATTGTTGAATATTTTTTATGAAATAGCGCAAAAAATGACTTAAAATGACACATTCGGAACCTTTTGAAAATATATATAATAGAACTAAAACTGTAATCACCACAATTTATCGGACTTATTCTTAAATTTTCTTGAAGAACAAGTTATGGGTGTGGAGTTGTTGTTTAATTATTTTTTTTGAGTGTAAATTTGAAAAAATTTCACATATGTAAGATAAAAATCCGTGTATGGAGCATCTTTTTAAAAACATGATTGTAATTTTGCACACATGCTTTTCAATTAAAAAAAAAAAAATTTGCACACATGTTTTTCAGGATTTTTTTAAAAAAAAATGTGATGTTGCACATGTTTCTTCAATTTTTCTATAGGCACTTTACATTTGCATGTGTATTTTATCGAACCACTAATACGTGCAACCCAAAGATTGCACCAAAAAATTACAGTCTTGTAATTTATATTGTTTCTAATTCATGTCCATTAACTTTCCAGATTATGATATTAATGTAATTTTTTGATAAAATAGCACAAAAAATGACTTAAAATGACACTTTCGAGACCTTTTAAAAATATATATAATATAACTAAAACTGTAATCACCCTAATTTATTGGACTTATTCTTAAATTTTCCTAAAGAACAAGTTATAGGTGTGGAGTCGTTGTTTAATTGTTTTTTTTAAGTGTAAATTTGAAAGAATATTTATAAAAACTTTCACACACGTAAGATAAAATTCTGTGTATAAAGCATCTTTTTAAAAACATGATTGTAACTTTGCACGCATGCTTTTCAATTTTTTTTTTCCTTTTTGAAAAGATGTGATGTTGCACATGTTTCTTCAAATTTGTCATAGGTACTTTACATTTGCATGTGCAATTAATCGAACCACTAATACATGCAACCCAAGTTTGCACCAGAAAAATTATAGCCTGTAATTTATACGGATCCTAATTTCAGTCCTGTAATAGAACTTAAACTGTAAGCACCCTAAGTTATCGGATTATTTTTAATTTTTCCTAAGGAACAAGTTATATGTCATAAGAATAAATCCGTGTAAAATCTCATTACACATTGCACGTGTAATAAAAAAAAGATGTGTTGTCGCACATGTTTCTTCCAAAGTTTGCATATATACTTTATATTTGCATAGGCATACATATACAAAAAACGACAAATTCACGTGCACTCCCAACATTTACAGTAACAATTAACAATTTAGTCATAAAAAATATGTATCACTAAACTCTATTTGTGATTCAAGTAAGTTTCTTTTCTTACAAATATCTGCACTTTTGCTTAATACCAAACTTTGTTCTTTCTCCACAATCTGACTACAAACATTCATCTCAGAAGACGCTTGCAACAATTGATCACTTTGCACATGTGTACATTTACTACTATATTCAATCCGATTGTAATATGGAATAGAAGCACACACCTCAACATCAACAATTTTCTCGTCGTATGTTAGCAAATAGATATCAAGTTCCTCAAATCAACATCATAACCCAAACAACAATTATTAATACTACCAACTGAGAAATGACATGACAATTGATCGAATTGCAAATCAACCCACGTACCAAGAACTTGGGACACAAACTCGGAGAATGTAGAACTTTCATTAACCTCGAACAATTTGCACTCCCCCTTGTGTTTGACAGTGAGAATGACTGAATAATCCATGGCTACAGCTCCTCAATCTCTTAAAATGCTTGGACTACTCTTCGAATATGCGAAATTCGAAAAAAAAAATTGCCAATTATCAACTGGTTTTTTATGCTCTATCAAAAATCCTGAAAATTCAGCCGAGAATTGTTAAAAATGTGCAAAAAAATAGTTGGTTCAGATGGAATAAATGGAGATAAAAAAAGAGTGTGTTCAACGGAGAATTTGGTAAAACAATGGAGGCTTAATTTTTGGAGATAAGAGTATGCACATACCAAATTTTGCAATTAACATGATGAGGCACAATGGAAAAATATTTTTTTAAATACGTTACTAGGAATCTAAACATACCAAAAATTGTGCCAATTATTAAGTTGATACACAATGAGTAGCCGTTTTTTCTTTTAATGAACATACCAAAAATTGTCCATTTAATATGCACAATAGCAGCCGTTTTTTTTTAATCAATAAAATGAAATGAACATACCAAAAATTTGTGCATTTATTAGTGGGGATGATTGGACATCCGTTTTTTTTTTTTAATAATTAAAAATTGGTTGATAAAAGTAAATCTTATATAGAATTGGAAAGGGTGTTTTAGGTATTTAAGGGTCACTTTTGTATCTAATAGTAATATATAAAATAGGTAGTATCTAATAGTTATACACACTTAAAAGTTGTATTTACTTGTAATTATTCCAAATTTTAAAACTAAAAAACCAAGTTTACAAAACCCTAACATAGCCTACAGGTTACATCATCAAGGACTATTGGGCTGGGCTACATTTCCTTGTTGAGCTTAGCTTTAAAAAAATGTGAGAATTAAAAGAGCTCATTTCATTTCATCAGATAATTTGTTACTGGATTAAGTTTTAGAGGGGGGAAAGAGTCTTGTGTGCATCGAGTGCACCTTGCACTCATAGTGCATTTTAGAAACTGCAATTATTCCAAACAGAAGCATGCAACTATGTTCCCATATTAAAAGTTGCACTTTTCTGTGTAAATAAGTCGCACTTTTTAACATAACAAGTTGCACACTTCTAAAATGCACTATAAATACACGGTGCACCCGGGTGCATACAAGACCTAGTTTTAGCCTTAGAGAAAGGAGAATACATCTACAAAGTATAATAGTGCTGAGAAATAAGAACAAACGGGTTACTTTGCAAGAATTTGACATTTACTTGTTTGTTTGTTTTGAAACGTTATAATTGCTTATTTTCTTGTTATTTTTAATTTGTTTAATTAAAAACAAACCCATCGATTTAATAACCTCTCCTCTATTTTGACTTGATCAAAACACAATTGAAATTAAAAACACAAACTCTCCGGTGAAACATGTTCATAGTATGAATCTTATTAATACACTGGTAATTAGAATAGGGAATAAAACTTTCTACAAGATCATAAAATAAGATTTTTTTTATAACTCGGTATCCGGCCCAATGACCGACTAATCCGGGAGACCAGAATCCACTGTTCACAAGCGGGGGCCCCACTTCAAACCAGAGCTAAACTCTGTATGGACTGACTAATCTCAAGAGTTGATCGCACCTTAAGGGATTCGAACCTGAGACCTAAAGATGAGCACACTCCTAAGTCCTAAGTCTATAACCACTAGGTCAACCCTTGGGGGTTATAAAATAAGACTTTATTGAGTATTATCGGTATTTGATCAAAATGAAGAAAGAGTTGGTGAATTACATTATGGAAGAGCGAATCATCATCATTTATGAATTTGCTTGCTTTGGCATGAGTAGAGATTGGTAGAGAACAGAGATTCCTAGGGGTGGGCATTTTATTTCGGGTACCCAATCTGATCTGATTGAATCGGATATTTCTCAAAATTTTAGGGTATCAGGTACCCGAAGTCCCAAACCCGCTCCCATTTTATTTATGGTAGAGATATTTAGGGGTGGGCACTTTATTTTCGGGTACCTGATTTTTTTAATCGGACTCAAGTACTTTCTTTTCTATCCAATTTTTTTGGGTACCCGAATCCAAACTACCCCCAAAGATGTCCATTGTATCCACAGTTGTAGTTAAATCTTAACAAGCGGTGTGCGGAAAAGGATGAAATTATCTGATACTATAATTTTTATTTCACTATAGATTAACATTGATAAAGTATAAAGTGAACAAGTTTTACGGTGAAACTAGTTAAGAAATGTGATTTATATTATTAAAGAGTATGACTTTTTACTATAAAGGGTGTGACTTTTTGTTATAAAGAGTATTACTCATAAAAGTGAAGAGTGTGACTTATATTATAATAGATAGTATCGTAGTGATAACTGAAGGGTGTGACTTATATTACTAAAGAGTGTGACTTATATTGCTAAAAAGTATGCCAATAAAAAAAATATATATCAATTTCACGATTAACAAGTTTCACAGCATACCAACTCATTAATATTTTGAAGTTACATATTTGTCACACATTTAAATAATAGTAAAATTTAAAAACAGAAGAAATCATTGCAGGTCAAATTTAAAATCCTAAATTCCAATTTCCTCACGAACCCTAACTCAAAATGAATAAATACAAGCTTTCAAAAAATAAAAATAGAACACTAAAAAATATAAGGCACCATTTGGATTAATGGATTTGAAATCCATGGATTTCACTCACAAATCATCACTTTCCAATGGATTTACAAATACTTAGATTTGAAAAGTAAGTTTAAAATGGAGAAATTTTAAATTCTCATCAAAACATAGTCATTCGTGAAATCTCCTCATCGCTACCCCTATACCCTCTCCCCCTTCACTCTCTTCCCTAAACTCACTCACAGCTAAATATTTATAAATTTATTGAAGAGTGTGATTTATGTGTAAAATCCATGAATTTATAAATCCATCCATCCAAATGGAGCGTAATACAATTCGTACTACAAATACTTCATAGTCGTCGCGCATTTTATTTTTGCAGACTGTAAAAAATAAAAGACAAAAACTCGTAGTACACGCCGTACACCTACAAAAAATTAACACCTGGAAGTGTTAAAAGTGACAATGTTCGAATTATAAGACAGTTTTACGTGAGTGTGGCTCAAAATAAAATACATGTATATAAATCAACTCAGATCTAGAGAACCCCAGCACAAAATAAGAAGACAGTAATTTAATTCAACATTCAAGCATTCAGGTAAACCAATATCCATAAAAAAAAAAGGTAGATCTGAGTATTGAGTTTCACGGCAAAAAGAAAAAACAAAAAGGAAAAGAAAAGAATAAAGCAGTATAGAAAAGTATTGTAAAAGGAGAGGTCTTATCTCCTGCATCGCGTAATAGCAGAGCAGCCTCTGGTGTAGGGGTGAACAGGCCCGCTGGCCCTGTAACAGTTATGCGTATAGTAGGATCTGCCGGATCGGGGCGGGCAGGGGATCCGATTCGCGGAGAGCGCCCCGTACGAAATGTAGTACTTTTTCGGCGGCGGCGCGTACCAGTACAGCGATCTACGGTGCAATTCACTGTCACCGTCGTCGTCTTGGATAATGATTTCATTGGAGTGGGCTTCGAATTGCCATTTCACGGTTTCGTTGGTGACGTCGATTTGAGCGTTGGACGAAATGAGTAGAATGAGGAGAGAGAGAATTGGGAGTTTTGGTGCCATTGAGGAATGAAATGACAAGTGCGTAGTAGTACAGAAATGCGCGTATCGTGTGAATGAAGAGAGAGAAAGTAGTCACATGGAGGAAGAAGATAATGCGCCGACTCCCCGCCCTCAAAAAACGCTATTTTCTATCTCTTATTTTGTTTCTTTTAATACTATACTTCACTAAAAATTATAGATGCCATATTAAGTATCATTAAAATATAGAAAAATGTATTGGAATAAATGAAATAAGTTAAATAATTTAAGTTTATAGTAATTAAATTTGTTCTTGGAAGTCCAACTCAAAACATACAATGGTGTTCAAGAAATTGACTAGATCTCGTTCTCTTATTTAAGTGTATTTTTAAGATATTCAATTTGTTATATTGAAATATTTAATTTATATTTAAATATGCAATTTGAGTTTGTAAAATCAAGTTACATGTTTTAAAAATGAATTGAGTTGCACAGTACACCTCGTGTGAATAAAAACTTTATCCAATAAATTTTATTCATATCTCAAAGAGTTAATATCATGATTCGTCATGTAACTTAAACTGTGTTCAATTTTAATATTGTTTGTTTTTAAATTTTTTGTTTTAAATTTTGGTCCTTTTGGATCAAAAATTGAAGAAATAAAATACATATAGAACTAAAAAATTGTCCCGTATGTTTCACTTTTTTCAAATTTCATCATTTTTTGTCATATTTTAATTCTATATATATATATATATATTTTTTTTTCAATTTTAAATTTAAAGAATCAAAATTAAAAAATAAAAAATAAAAAATTAAAATTAAATACAACCTAAATTACATGACAACTGTTGATATTAATTAATAACTCAATGATAGCACACCACTAAAATTAACCTACATTGGTTATCATATTAACCTAAGGATCATATTTGAGTGAGACGGTCTTACGGTGAGACGGAACATAATTTGGACATTAACATTTTAACACTTTAGGATAAATGAATGTTAATTTGTACTAGGAGATGAAACCGTCTCATTCATAAGAGTTTTTCTAACCTAAGAGATGAAAGTTGGTGAAAGTTGCACGCCATTCCTGATTAGAAGGTGACTCGGATGTCGGATGCAACAATTACTAGAAAGGTCAAACTTATCCTAGGCCCGCCCCATTGTCATCCATTCGAGTGCCGAAATGTTATAAAATAGAAACTTTTTCCCTTCTGTTTAAATAAAGATGCTTATGCTAGCTAAAAATTGGTTTTATAAATTGAATTATAAATTTTTGTCTTTGTATATTGATTTATGACAATTTTTTATGTAAAATATTATCGTACAACATAAGTCATGAGACAGAGCTAAAACTAATACTTATTTTTCTTTAAATAACATAATGTATTTTGATTGTATTTATGAGACCATCTCACACCAGCACCTCATGAAATTTATTTATTTGCATGCAAGATTGAGTAAAAATATATAAATAGCTAGGTCTCTTTTAATTAAAAGGCATTAATTATAGTAAATCAAGGATCAAATATTATATTGTGGTGGAATAAGTGAGAGAGTGATGATTAATTAAATATTGTAGTCAAATCGGTCTCACATAATTTGGAATAATTACTAAGACATTCAATACATTGTTCACCTTTTCCAAATAACTACAAACGCTTGGGGATCTTAACATTAGTTTTGAAATCGATTTTCTATTGATATGCACATTTGAGTATTCGGAGGGTGGATTCGCCGGAGGTTTGGACGGTGGCGGCGTGGATGGAGAAGAGGAGAATGAGGGAGAAGAGGGGGAGTTTAGGGGAGGCCATTGATAGGAGTGTGGGAGGGATGAAGTTCTTGGGTTTGGAAAATGGAATCTAAGGAATGAATAATTACTAATTTGGGGAATAGTATAAAATCAAAGGAAGGGCATAATTGGTAAGAAAGTGGTGAATAATGTCCTAGTAATTATTCCTAAAAGATAATCAGCTTAATTGCATCAAAAATTTAATATATCCCTATAAATCCCCCAAAATCATATGTCTACATAGATTTTACACTAGATAAAGTATGTGGGCCAGAAACATATAACTACAATGGGGTAGTTGAGTTTTCTAAAAACCCAAAGTCAAGATTTTTGGCACAGCTAGCTACAAAATTAAAATTGAAATTCCTATTGTAACCTTATTATCTAAAATTCCCAGCACCCCTCAACCTACCGACACGTGCCCCCCTCCCACTCCTCCTTTTAATTGTACCTACTTACCACTTTTATCTTTTAATTGCATTTTTCTTAGTATTTAAATTAAATTAGCACTAAAATTATATATTAACAAGTGATCGCATTATCTTTAATATGTATATTAATACTACATCCGTCTCAAAATAACGTGCACACCACCTTTATTATCGAGTTTTACTGAGTGAGTTGTTTATTAATATTTCAAATGATAAAATGATTTTTATGGAGATGTATTATAAATCTATATCTCATCTTTTATATGCATCTTTAAAAATTACTTTATCATTTCAAATACTAATAAAAAACTCTCTCACAAAAACACGTGAAAATAATAAATGTGCACGTTATCATGAGAAGGGGGAGTATGTGATAACGTCACTAAAAAAGATTTTGACTTAGTTTAATTATTTCAGTTCTAAAATTTTAAAATTGTTGTACTATTAAAATTAATTTCAATATTACTCGTTCCGTCCTAAACTCAATTGAACATCTGTCATAAATATACGTCTCAAATTCAATTGAACATTTTCTATAGATGATAAGAAAATATTTTTTTCACTTTTATATATATTTCTCAAACACCTCAATATTACACTCAATGTCAACACTAAAGTAAACTTTATTTTATTTTATTTATACAAATATCACTATCCCATAAAAAAACAAATGTGTCCCTTTTAATAATAATAAATAATTATTTTCTTAAAATTCTTGTGTACAATAAATGTTCAATTATCTATGAGATGGAGGGAGTATTATTTCATTGTTTTTATTTTAGTCCATTATTCAAATATATATGTTCATAAAATAAATTATACCTAAAAAGATACGAGATCTTTCATGAAATGATCTTAAGCTGAGATACAACATAACTTGAGAATGATGGTTTAATATTTTGAAAACGGATGAATGTCAAATTTATATTGCTATAATTTTACTTTAAAAAAGAAAATACAAAAGAAAGTTTGTTAGCTGAAAGTATAAAAAATAAATAATCATGGTTTAATTGAATAATTAAATAAACATTAAAAATGAAAACACTGAAATAAAAAAAATAAAGAAAGGATACTACACATGTTAACACATACAATTAGGGGAGGGGGGCACATGTCAGCAGGTTGGGGATGCTGGGCAGTGCCCTGCACCCCAGCGTGGACGAAACCCCACCCCTCGTTCTACTTCATTACTCCTGTAACTAAGATTGCTAATCATCCATATAGGATTTGTATTATTTTGTTTTCTTTCATTTTTTAATTTCTATTTGGATGATTAGAAAATTTTAGAATTTTTAATTTATAAAAAATGTTATTATATTAGTTTTATCAAATTCGTATTATATCTTCTAACAGTAAATGAATGGCCTTAAAAAATGTACAATCACTTAATAAAATGTATATTTGAATAAAAATATGTACACTCGAAAATATGTATACCTGGATAATAAAATATTCACTTGAACAAATATAAATGCACATTCACTCTATAAAATGTATACTCAAATAATAAATCGTACCCTCACTCAAAAATGTTATACTATGGTTAACTGCAGACTTTTCACTAAAGGAAAAAAGAACAAAAAAAGAGTAACCAAAGCACTCATTGAATGAGCATTTTTTCCAAATTCACAACCCACCAAAATCAAAACCTAAAATTTCCAAAACCAAAGTTAGAGTTCATATAATATTGAATGACACACAAGATTTGGAAGTTGGATCATTGCTCTGAAATATATAGATAACATTTCATCTTTAGAAAAAAAAACCCCAAAAACTCAAAATTGGAACAAACCTGAAAACAAAACCCCCAAAATTGGAACAAACCCAAAAACAGAGAAGGGGGGAGATGGTCTCTTTAGAGACTGGCATGATTTCCCCACAGTTGGAACAAACCCAAAAACAAAAACCTACACGATCAACACATACACAAATAGTAGGAAAAATCAAAATCAGTGGCGGCCACTGGGCGTTCTTCATGAAAAGATCTCGCCGATAAATCCGTCGCGCCGATTTTATCGAGATTAAAAAGTTTTAATTTATGAGTAGGTTATTGTGCACTCATACAATTCAAGTGAATTTTCAAAAAAATATAAATTATTTATATTAAAACATAGAATTTGTATCCGTAAAAAGAAATTGTATATTTAATAAAATAAATAATATATTTTAAAAATACACTCGAATTGCATAATATATATGATCTATACAAGTCTTTGCATTAATATATATGGTTTATATATCAAAATACTTTCCCTTTTAATACAATCTACCAATGGAAGAACTTCAACTAAAAATCATGAATAATTTAGTTGTGGTCAGCCCGTACTCATCGTCGCTTGATTAATTAATAGAGGCAGTTGTCAATTCAATTTTACTCTGCCCTCTTAGGTAAGTGTCTATATATTTATTCATAATAATCGGGAAACAATTAAATGGAGTATTGTATATATATATTGCCAATTAAAAGTCTTACCAAAAAAATTAATACTAAGCATTTATGTGTGGCAGATCATGCTCATGCAAATTCCATGTTTTTTTTTTAAAAGTTAAAGATGAAATTTTTTATTGGACTACAAGTGGTACTTAGAACCCAAACTTACAAACCAATCAAAACATGAAATTTACAAGGCTAGGTCTTGTATGCACCTGGGTGCACCGTACACTCATAGTACATTTTAGAAGCGTGCAAGTTGTTATGTTGAAAAGTGCAACTTATTTACACATAAAAGTGCAACTGTTAATATGTGAACATAGTTGCATGCTTCAGTTTGGAATAGTTGCACGTTTATGTTTTGAATAGTTGCACGCTTCTAAAATGCACTATGAATGCACGGTGCACCCGGGTGCACATGAGACCCACTCAAATTACAAAGTTGATGGGATACAATCTAAAGGTTGGTTTTACCAAACACAAAGTGAAACATTGAAGGAGAAGAGATAATGAGAACGAATTCATTTCCAACCACAAAATTTGATGTTGTCGATGATTTTATATAAAATATATTCATTTTCCTTGAAGATAATACCAGGATCGGTCCTAAGATTATTGGAGCCTGAATCGAATTTTAAAATGAGAACCTCTCCCCTCATATTTCTTACAAACTCAAAAATAATATTAAAATAATTTTAAAAGATTAATAATATAAATTATAAACTATTTTATTACCCTTAAAATAATGCGACAATCATGTACCAAATAATTACATAAATACTACTCGTTTAAAATTTTGTCAGTTAAAGTATTAATCAGGTTAGAATAATTAAGTTTCTCAACATCGAAAAAATTTCAATATTTTTCCCATTATTTCTTTCTTTCAATCTTTCTCCTAATTTTTTATTCCCTTCTTGTTGTTATTTGCTCTGTCTTGTAGCGACTGCGTCTTCTGAAATTCCATTGCTACTTGCCCTTTGTTCCTTTTTCTTTTTATTATTAAAATTAGGATGTTGATTATGTTATGTCATTTAAACTTTTTTTTTTGGGGGAGGGGTTTTGATTAGGCCTTTTTAAATTTTTATTTGATTAACAAAGTGAAAAATAAATATGTTTCTCATTCTAATTAGGCCTGACATAAATTATCCAACAAAATAAATGACAAACTTTATTTATATATAATATAGATAAGGTACCAAAAAAATGAGCCCCTAAAAATATGACATATTTTTAGGCCTAAATCGTTAACTTCATTGGCCTCATAGAAGGACGGACCCTGGATAATACCATTCTAAAATTTTTAATTTTTTCACCAGATGAGACTCATAACCTTCATGCAAATTGCACCCGAACCAAACTCAGTGAATTCTAGAAAATGTATTATCACCGTGGGTGAATAAAGCAATCTTTTGCTCGTATTATTCCTAGATATAATCCCAAATTTGTGTCTATCATCTACCATCATTAATTTTTTTCTTTTTCTCGGTGATGGAATGTCTCTTCAAAGTAGAGAATCTTCAATTTTACTTTGCTATTTGTTGTTAAAGCTCGTTACCAATTCATTGACTAAAAAAAATCTCTATTTTTTTTTAGTAACGGAGAGACGAGAAATTTCCCCACGTACTTGGTACTTGTATCATGTCGAGAAACTCTGTCTATTTGTATCCATGTCGAGATGCCCCGCACTTTGCAATCAGCAATAAGCGAAGACAAAGTCTAGTATGCAAATTTGTATAGATACAAAAACTTTAATTTTCAACAAAATTCTATAATTGATGAATGTAATACAAAATTGAGTGGTTCATGGTTCACTCGGTCCGACTAGTTCATGGTTCACCCAGCTCAAATAGGTCATAATTTAGGGTTAATTATTTAGTGTTTAAGGTGTAGTTGGTTGATTTAAGATAATTTTATAGATTTTCATTTATACAAATTTGCACACTAGACCTACTCATAAGCGAATGGGCGCTGAGCCGTGTGTCAGCTTCGGGGCGGAGAGTGAAGAGAGACCAGGAGAATTGATTCATTTGGATCGCCGAGCTTTTTCTGCCCAAAAACAAAGAATCAATGGAATGTTTGTATATTCATGAACATCTATTCTACCTCTATATCTAGGGGATCTCTCTATACATATAAAATGGCATGATATGATTGACTTTGTTTTATATGTTAATTAAGTACCAATACAAACGAAAACTACGCCAAAGTGGAAGGGCCAGCTGATTAATGTGTTCTGCTCTGGTTCAACTTAGGAAAAAATGAAAATAGAAATCTCTTATTTATCACCATGACAAATTTTTGTATACAATAAATTTCTAGTTTTATAGGTTGTGCCTAGTTCATAAATTAGGTTGAGTGAATCTAATACATTTTAAGTTTTATAGCCCATTAAATTCAGTATTTTCTCAACTCCTTTATTCCATCCAATTTTTTGTAATTCTGGTTTGGTTTCTTTTCAATTTTTTTTTTAATTATTCTTCTTTTATGTTTTTCGCTTTCGGATGATTATAAATTATAGGGTTTAAGGGATTTTTGTTGGGGAATTAATTGTCCGGATCTATTCGGGATGAATATTTAAATACAAATTGTTGGGATATTTTAGTTTTGATAATTTATGCCAAAACATTATTAACTTGTGTTATTCAAGCTAATTTACAGATAACAAGTTAAGGGGGAACGAAAGAACAAATTGAGGGGGAACTCACGAAATCAGAAGAAGATGATCGAAATCGACGAGATCAAGAGACAAGACCGACGAGATCGATGAGTAAGATGAGTTCCGGAGTTAATCGATGAGTCATGCAAAATCGGCGAAGAAAAGCTAAAACCAAAGAAATCGAAAGAAGGTTGCAAATCAGAAGATGAGCAGAAGAGACTGATCAAGATCAGACTTGATCGAGATCAGATAAGAAGATGAGCAGATGAGACTGATTGAGATCAGACGTGATCGAGATTAGATATGATAATCTGATATGCTAACCTGATGCAGATGACCTGATGCTATCCTGAGATGATCCTGAAGATATGTTGATCTGGCCACCGAAATTGATCGACGTATAAGAAGAAATCGATACCTTTGGTCAATGTGACTGAGGGTCGATGTCTCGAAGTCGAAGAACTCAACTCAAGAAGCCTCGAAAGTGTCAAGATGTCCGACGTATAAGGTCCGGCCAAGAGAAGTCTGCTAAATCAAGAACCCTGAGTAACCCGAGGCTCAGATAACCTGAAGGCTCAGATAGAACTGAAGATCCTGAAGAATATAGCCGTTAGAGACTCGTAAGAAACCAAGAATATAGTCAGTTAGATTCAAATTGACGGACCAATGAGAGGAAGACGACAAGCCTGAAAAGCTGCAAAAAACTATAGAGTAGTATGGATTTGAATGTGATTCTCTCCAACGGTAACATTCAAATCCACACTATAAATACAAGTTGTTGGGATATTTTAGTTTTGATGAATTATGCCAAAACATTATCAACTTGTGTTTTTAAAGTTAAGCTACAGATAACAAGTTGAGGGGGAACGAGAGAACAAATTGAGGGTGAACTCACGAAATCAGACGTAGATGATCGAGATCGACGAGACTGCAGACGAGACTGATCGAGATCAGATGAGTTCCGAGTTAACTGATGAGCTATGCAAAATCAGAAAAGAAGAAAAGCTAAGCCAGTTGATCAGAAGATCAGATGAACAGATGAACTGACCAGAAGATCAGAAGAGAAGGTTGCAGATCAGAAGAAGAAAGGATGGGAGAGAGATCGGATCGAGATCGATATGAAGATGAAGCGGATGATCAAGATCGACGCGTGATTGAGATCGGATGTGCTAAACCGATATGCTAACCTAATATGTTAAACCGATGTACTAACTCGATCGCGGATAAACCGATATCTTTGACTGATATATCTTGATCCGATCGGTGAATTTGATCGATCAAAGAGAAGAAATCAGATATCAGAAAACCAGAAATCTGCATACCAGATCAGGAAAGAAGTCATCAGAAGAGAAGTCATCTGAAGGCTCAAATAGACTGAAGACACTGAGACTCAGAGAATCCTGAATGATTCCAAGGCGAGGAATCTGAGGAATATAACCGTTAGAATCAGCTGACGTGGACCAATGAGAGGAAGACAACCAGCCTGGAAAAGCTGCAAGAAGCTACAGAATAGTATGAATTTGAATGTGACTCCATCCAACGGTAACATTCAAATCCACACTATAAATACAAGTTCTTCCATCAAATTAAGGTGTGGAAAAATGCGTGAAACATCCTTCAAGCCAAATCATCTAGCATTCCCACCATAGAACACTGAGCAAGAAATACACGCATATATTCAAAGAGTGTTCTAGAACCCAATCTAAGCAACCCACGATGTATCCTAAGCTTAGAGAGATTTTCCCAACCTTAGCATTGAGGCTAAACAAATGTAAGGGAAAATCTCACCATAGTTGGAAACCAAACAAACCTTACCCAAACCAGTTGGTCGGATAAGTTTGTAGGTGAGTGTGAACTCGGTAAACATCTAGCAATCCCGAAAGGGAGGGTAGGCAATCCCGTAGAGGGTGATAAGTCCCGTTGGAGTGTGAACTCGGTAAACATCTGTAGGCAATCCCGTGGAGGGTGATAAGTCCCGTTTGAGTGAGAGCTCGTTAAATATCTAGAGGCGAACCCGAGAGGGTGATAAGTCCAGTTGGAAGGAATTTCCCTAGGAACAGGGAGAGTGGATGTAGGAGCTTGAGTCTCCGAACCACTATACATTGTTGTGTTGTTTACTGCTTTATGTTCTTATATTGTCATATGCATTCGATTATAAGCAAAACATCAACACATGAGCTTAAAGAGTAAAAATTTGAAATCACTCTGCCCTCACCCCTGTTTTATATGCATCGCTTATTAAATGTTTTTGCTTCCGCACGCGCAAAATGGGTTTTCAAATCGGGACCAACACAAGTTCTTCCTTCATTATCAAGCTTGAATGAATGTGGAAGAGTATGGAGAATGTAGCAAACGATGCTACAGAGCTAAGAAGATATGGGTTCCAGCAGTTCCCAGCCAAGGTCGTGTGCCAGATGATGCGAGTCCTGAAATATGGCCTGATCGTAGCACGGCTAAGGCATTCAACAGGAATTGTGCTCCCAATTCTATATACTCAAGCATTCCCACCATAGAACACAGAGCTAGAAATACACGTTTATATTCAAGAGTGTTCTACCCTAGATCTAAGCACAAATGCTATATCCTAAGCTTAGAAGAGATTTTCCCATCCTTAGCATCGAGGCTAAACAAATGTAAGGGAAAATCTCAACCTAGTTGGAAACCAAACAAACCTTTACCCAAACTCAAAGTTAGGTTAAGATTGTTAGGTGAGTGTGAGCTCGGTAAACATCTATCGGCAATCCCGTGAGGGAGATAAGTCCCGCTTGAGTGTGAACTCGGTAAACATCTATCGGCAATCCCGTAAGGGAGATAAGTCCCGCTTGAGTGCGAACTCGGTAAACATCTCGGCCATCCTGAAAAGGATATAAGTCCCGCAGGTTAAAGTAGGTTAAGGTTCCCCTGTGTTAAGGGAAGAGTGGATGTAGGACGGGTTTCGTCCGAACCACTATAAAATATCGTGTGTTCTTTACTGTTTTATGTTCATACTTGCCATATGCATTCGATTACAAGCAAAACAACACACATCGTTCTTAAAAGCAAAAAATTTGGTATCACCTTTCCCTCACCCCTGTTTTTATATGCATCGCATGAAATGTTTCACTTCCGCACGCGCAAAATGGGTTTTCCAAACACCAAATCGGGACCCTTCACAAATTTAATTATAACAATTATTACTAGCATGAATTAATCATATATCAATTCAAATAATAATTCAACAACAAATCATGCATACAAATTCGTCACATAAATGCTACGCATGCGGAATTGCTAGGAGTTTACGTGAACTAACCTCTCGGAGTGACAACCGTTGAGAAGATGGATATCCCGTTCGCACGAACAAACCCAAAGAGTCTTCTCAAGTATTCCCTCATCCTTGTTCAACAATTCGGTGGAATGATGCTCGTGAACAATTCACAAAAGAAAAAATAAAATTATGTTGCACCACCTTTGTGGATTTCTAATTTTTCCAACACATGGAATTGCATTGGGGATGAAACATCCATCTCCTATTTATAGAGAGGGTGTTGGTCGAAATTTTGTGTGTGAATAAGATGGGAAAATCTTTTTCTTGATCTCCAAAAAATCTTGAATATATCCCATATATTCTTTTCTCCATATTTAAAATATTCCACAAAAATCTCACCTCCTCTTGTTATGGATATTTTCGAAAAAAATAAGGGCCAAGATTTTCAAGATTGGGATCTTCTTGAATTTATGAGATATTCTTGTATTCCAAGAATACATATCTTCCATAATATCTTTTCAATAAAATCAAGAAAATATTTCCTTCCTTATTTTACTCATAATTTTCGAAAATTACACAATAATTGCCAAGTGAGATATTTCTTCAATTTAATGAGATAAACTTGTGTTCCAAGAATACTGATTCTCATTCCATAACAAAAATTCAAAGAAATTCTTTCTCCCTATTTTATTTATTTATTTTTGAAAAAAATAGAAAAAATAGGCAACAATATTTTATTTTATTTTAAACACTTTTTTCAGTTATTGGACTTTATCTTTGGGCTACTTGATGGGCCTTTAGAAGAATTAAGATTGAACCTTCTAATGGACCTTGAATTTCCAATATCGAGCCACAATATTATCCAAGCCCATAAATATTTCCCACTACTTAATTAATATTGCACTATCCATCTTAACCAATATTACAGTTAATACGGCTCCCGGTTATTATTTCCCGTGTTTAAGGTTATCCAGTCCATTAATTAATTTAAGCCACTGAAATAGCTTCACATTAATTAATATTTTTTTTCTTGGTTCAGGAACGGCCCAACGTTATTATCCATACCGGAAACTAATTCCACTTGCAAGATTTAGTATGATAAAACTTCCGAGCCTCCCAAGGGGACAAATCAAACAAGACGCACTTGCACACCGATTCTCCGTATTAATAATAATATTGCCCAAGATACAAGGTATTGAATCACATTGATTCTCTACCCATCATAAGTCAAAGCAATAGTTATTAATTCCTCACGATCCTATTTAAGGGACGGGGATTAAGAAATAACTAACCACTGAGGTCTAATTCTTCTATATTCAGTACTGAATAATTTATCCTTCTGTAGGTCCTCTTCAGCGCATCATAATGCACTAGTGCAATCTCTTGGTCAAGACAAGTCAATCTGAGCCTTACACTTCAACCTTTCACGATGGATTGTTCATTTCCATCTAGGTTGTGAATTTTGTACTTTTAGTTACAAGGGACTGTTAATTTAATCTTCTGTGATCTGATATCACTAAATTAACTACAATGTAACACGTACTAATTATTGAACAGTTATGCAGTAAATTTATGTAACATTCAATGATATTTAAAGCAACAATGATAAATAATTTATTTCAGCAAATAAGACAAAATTTAGTCTGGTTATACAAAGTAAAAAATATACTTTCCAGTATAACCCCAACAATCTCCCACTTATACTCAAAAAGTCTGCTTTTAAGTATACTACAACACGTCTCATGTAGAATCTACGTGACATCTAATGTTACCTACACGAACCTAATAATATCTCTCCCACTTATACTCAAAGCAGATTGGCATCGGTCTTGACACACATTCCTTCCACATGTCTCTTGAATGTATTCTGAGGCAGACCCTTTGTGAATGGATCTGCTAGGTTGTCCTCTGACGCGATCTTTGCCACCTCTATATCTCTCTCTTAACGATTTCTCGTATAAGATGGTATTTCATTTCAATGTGTTTGCTGGCCTTGTGGGCTCTTGGTTCCCTTGAATTTGCAACTGCTCCGACATTATCACAATAGACCGTGATTGTGTTGGGCAAATTCAGAACTACGTCCAAGTCCACTAGGAAGTTCTTGAGCCAAACCGCTTCCTTCGCTGCTTCACAATCGCCATACTTCGGCCCATGGTAGAATCTGCGATGCATTTCTGCTTAACGCTTCTCCATGTCATGGCTCCTTCCCCCATGCAAAACACACTACCCGAGGTAGATTTTTTGGAATCTAAGTCTGATTGGAAATCCGAGTCCGTGTAACTTATGGAAATCAGACTGTTTGACTGATAAACCAACATTCTATCGCGAGTTCTCTTCAGATACTTCAGAATGTTTTTAACTGCAGTCAAATGTTCTTTCCCCGGATTACTCTGATATCTTGCCACCATTCCAACGGCGAAGCAGATATCTGGCCTCGTGCACAGTATTACATACATGAGGCTTCCGACAACCGAAGCATAAGGAACGTCCTTCATGTCATCTATCTCCTTTTGCATCTTCGGGCACATTTATTTGGATAGATGTATTCCATCTCTGAAAGGTACAAAACCTTTCTTGGAATTTTGCATGAAGAATCGCTTCAAGACAGTTTCTATGTATGAAGCTTGCGATAAGTCTTTCATCATTTTCTTACAATCTCGAGTGACTTTGATCCCAATGATGTGACCGGCTTCCCCTAAGTCCTTCATATCAAACTGTTTTGACAGCCATGCCCTTACGTCTGACAATACCTTTACATCGTCTTCGATGAGCAGAATATCGTCTACGTATAGTACTAAGAATACCAATGCAGTCCCGACACGCTTCTTATACACAAAACTTTCGAACTCGTTTTGATCGAACCCGTAAGACTTTATAACCTGATCAAAACATTGGTTCCAAGCACGCGACACTTGCTTTAGTCCATAAATGGACTTCTTGAGCTTGCAAACTAGATGTTCTTGGCCTTTTTCAATGAAGCCTTCGGGTTGTTGCATATAGATTTCTTCTTCAAGACTTCCGTTGAGGAAAGTTATCTTGACATCCATTTACCAGATCTCAAAATCGAGATGTGCAGCTATCGATAAGAGAATACAGATGGACTTAAGCATAGCTACAGGCAAAAAGGTCTCCTCATAATCGATTCCTTCTTTCTGAGTGTATCCTTTTGCCACAAGTCTAGCTTTGAAGGTTTCTACTTTCCCTTCCGGTCCTCTTTTTCTCTTGTAGACCCACTTGCATCCAATGGGCTTGACCCCATCAAGTGGTTCGACTAGCTCCCACACCTTATTATGATCCATAGAACCCATCTCGGCTTCCATTGTAGTTTGCCAAGAATCTACATCCTTGTCTTGGATTGTCTCATTGTATGTCCATGGGTCCGATTCATCTTCACCGGGGACCAAGTCCGACGACTCCCCTATCCCCATGAATCTCTCGGGTTGTCTGATAATCCTCCCACTACGAAGAGGTTCCGGTTGTGTAAGTGTGTCGTTTGGTATATCACCTTGTACTGTTGGCATTGAGGTAAACCCTCTTAGCTCATCTAAGGTAATCTCACTTCTGGGCTTTTTATCGTTCATATAGTCTTCTTCCAAGAATCTAAAGTGCGTACTGATTATCACTTTTTGATCTTCGGGACCATAGAACATGCACCCTTTCGTTCCCTCGGGGTACCCTATAAACAACCTTATTTCTGATCATGGATCCAACTTACCAGCTTCCTTGTCCAACACGTATGCCGGACACCCCCAAATTTTTATGTGTTTTAAACTGGGCTTGCGCCAGGTCCACAACTCCTTAGGGGTTTTGGGAACCGATTTGGATGGCACCAAATTTAGAATGTAAGCCGCTGTTTCCAAGGCGTGACCCCAAAACGATTTGGGTAGATCCACATAACTCATCATCGATCTGACCATTTCTAAAAGGGTTCTGTTTCTTCGTTCTGCAACCCCGTTTTGTTGAGGGGTTCCGTGCGATCAATCGATACAATCCTTCATCGCACAAGTAGTTCAAAAATTCATCGCTGAGGTATTCGCCTCCACGATCAGATCGTAGAGACTTGATACGTTTTTCCCTATGATTCTCTGCTTGAGCCTTAAATTCTTTGAATTTATCGAAGGTCTCAGATTTATGCTTCATAAGGTAAATGTATCCATATCTTGAGTAATCATCGATAAAAGTAACGAAATACTCATAACCTCCTCTTGCTTTGATTGACATTGGACCACATACATTGGTGTGAACGATTTCCAACACTTCTTTGACTCTATTCCCCTTGGCGCCGAATGCCCTCTTGGTCATTTTACCCTCTAAACATGATTCGCAGGTTGGAAATGGTTCAACCCAGAGAGACTCCAATGAACCATCTTGAACCAACCTTTGGATCCTTTTTGGATTAATATGACCTAGTCTCAGATGCCATAGAAGTGTTTGTTGGGGAACGAATTGCCTGGATCTATTCGGGATGAATATTTAAATACAAATTTAATTCTAACAATTATTACTAGCATGAATTAACCCATATTAATTCAAATAATAACAAATCATGCATATAAATAATTCACGTAAATCCTACGCATGCGGAAATACTACGAGTTTACGTGAACTTACCTCTTGGAATGGCGATGGCCTTGTTGATGAAAACACACCAAAAAACCTTCCCAAGTATTCCCTAGCCCTTGCTCGACTATCCGGTGGAAGGACACTCGTGAACAATTAACTAAAAGAAAAAATAAAAATTTGTTGCACCACTTTTGTGGATTTACTAATTTTTCCAGCACATGGAATTGCACACTCACAATTGACATTTTTCGAAAATACACAATCTGTCGACGTTTCAAAATATTTGATATTTTATCGACGCTGATATTTTTCCGAAAAACCAATTTTCGTGTGTCTTGGGAATGAAACATTCATCCCCTATTTATAGAGGGGTGATGGACGAAAATTTGGAGAAAAACCAATGTGGGAAAATCTTTTCTTGATCTCCAAGAAATCTTGAATATATCTCTTATATTCTTTTCTCCACAATTAAAATATTCCACAAAACACCCCACCTCATCTTGTTATGGAATTTTCGAAAAATTTAAGGATCAAGATTCCAAGATTTGGATCTTCTTTAATTTATGAGATATTCTTGTATTCCAAGAAATACATATCTTCCATAATATCTTTTCAAGAAAATCAAGAAAATCTTTCTTTCTCCTTAATTATTCAAAATTTCAAAATTTTACATATGAATAACCAAGTGGGAGATTTCTTGAATTTAATGAGATAATCTTGTATTTCAAGAATACATATCTTCATTCCATAACAAAATTCAAAGAAAATCTTTCTCCTCTTTTATTCATAATTTTCGAAAATTATGAGGAAAATTAGCAACAAATATTTATTTTATTTTAAAACACCTTTCCAGTTATTGGACTTTATGTTGGGCTACTTGGGGGGTCTTTAGGAGAATTAAGATTGGACCTTCCAATGGATCTTGAATTATCAATATTGAGCCACAATATTATTCAAGCCCATATAATATTAATTAATCTCACTACATAATTAATATTGCACTATCCATCTTAACCCATTTTACAGTCAATATGGCTCCCGGTTATTATTTCCCGTGTTTAAGATTATCTAGCCCATTAATTAATTCAAGCCACTGAAATAGCTTTCTATTAATTAATATATTTTTGTCCTTGGTAAAGGAACGGTTCAACATTATTACTCATACCGGAAACTAGTTCCACTTGCAAGATTTAATATGATAAAACTTATGAACCTCCCAAGGGGGCAAATCGAACAAGCGTACTTGCACACGATTCTTCGTATTAAATCTTAGCTACACATGTGACCAATAATATTGCCCAAGATATAAAGTATTGAATCTCGTTGATTCTCTACCCGTAATAAGTCAAAGCAATACTTACTAACCACACGTGATCCTATTTAAGGGACGAAGATTAAGAAATAACGAACCACTGAGGTCTAATTCTTCCTAGTTCAGTTCTGAAGAATTTGTCCTCCTGTAGGTCCTCTTCAGTGCACTAGACATGCACTAGTGTAATCTCTTTGGTCAAGACAAGTCAATCTGAGCGTTACACTTCAACCTTTCACGATGGATTGTTCATTTCCATCTAGGTCGTGAATGGTGTACTTTTGGTTACAAGGGACTGTTAATTTAATCTTCTGTGATCTGGTATCACTAAATTAACTACAATGTAACACGTACTATTTATTGAACAGTTATGCAGTAAATATATGTAACATTCGATGATATTCACAGCATCAGTGATAAACAATTTAATTCAGTAAATAAGTCAGAAATTCAGTTTGATTATACAAAGTAAAAGCATACTTTCCAGTATAATCCCAACAGTGTTTTGTTCACATCTGATGAACGTTTTCTTTTATCCGAAACAGTCGATGTGTTATATGATGCATTTCGTGAGTGGTGTGCACAGTTAATTGTGTAGAGATTATTAGACAACGTTCCATGAAAGATAAACTCATTATTTAGAGCAATGGTAACAACTTTATTAAAAGTAACCGAATATCCATCAAGAAAAAGTTTAGAAACTGAAATCAAGTTCTTTCTAAAACTAGGAACGTAAAGAACATCTCTCATAATTAAAACTTTATCTTCAAAAGACAATCACACTTCTCCCACTGCTTCAGCTGCCACTCTCGTAGCATCGCCCAGTGTGACGAGGATCTCACTCCCACTAAGTTGCCGGTTCCGCTTGAACCCGTGTAATGTGAAATAAATATGATCAGTGGATCCCGTATCCACTACCCATAAATGGGTAGCATACGTCGCTAAACAAGTTTCAACAACTAGTGCATGAGAATTACCTTTCCCTCCATTCTGCTTGGGTATGGAACAGGCAGACCTCCAATGTCCTATTTGTTGGAATTTAGAGACACGTAAACACGTAATACATGCGCAGCGGAAATAAACAGTTCACCAACAACGAACACGTAATTGCATAATTGAATACGTATAAACATAAAGAGAAATCTTACAGTAAATCGTACGCATATTTCTCTATTATGGTATCCACGTAATTACCGTTTACATACTTGCACAGATTTGACAGAGTTGAATCCCGAGATGAATTTGCTAGGAAAATTCTAACTCTAGATTTTATGGAGAGAATTTGAACAACTGTTTTATGGATTCCATATATATTAAATCCTATAATAATATTTCATATATTATTATTGGGAATCCTATTTAATTAAATCCAATTTAATTAAACATTAATAATAATTAATTTCAAATTAATCTATTATTAATTAATTCTCCATAAATTAAATATTAAATCCAATTTAACATTTAATCAACCAACTATAATCCGTAAAAGGGAACTACTTGTTGTGTGACCTATAGGCCCTCATATATCGAGCGATTAGTCAAACTAACGGTCTTAATTGAACCCTAGACAATAAATCAGACATTTTCAATGTATGAGGTACGTTGCGAGAAACGTGCAACTACCTATAACTAAAACATGGGCTATTACGATTTCCTCATTTCATTCGCGAATACTCGATTAAGTCTTGAACATGATGAAGTGTCTATTCAAATAACTTAATCATATTATCTCTAATCACTAATTGATCACGTATGTCACACCTAACCACAAAGTCTAAGTTGACGTGCATCGGCCAATGACTTTGATCCAATTATGATGAGAAGATGAGTATTCTCTCTAAATCCACATTGAGGAATGAATCCTATTCTTGGCTCAACTACCACGCACATGCACTTCGTGATGAACCCAATCCAAGCCATATCTACCCATAGACGGGTGCAAGCGTCGGTCATGGTCAAAGTTCATCACTCCAAACATATCGTGCGTATTGACCTCAAGTCAAAGGAGTATCGCATCGCTCCCACTAACCGAGACACCCGTAGACACATATTGTGGACTTACATCAAACGGTTTCTCAGATGGGTATACCAATACCCTCTAAGGTATTTGTGCATCCATCATGAGATACCTTGTATCTCGTAGTAAGTGAGATCTTACTACATTCTCTAAGAGTATGATGCAGATCGCACACCAATCTCCATTGCATCACCAATATCCCATTCTTGATGATCCTTGATCGGGGTCATTTGAGAATCATGCTTAAGTCATCTGAGTTCTCACAACTTCAATGACAACAATGACTCATGAGAACACTTGCATGAATAAATGCAAACAATCAAACATAATATTCAAACAAGTGTATTGTCATACATTAATATTAAAAGAACTATAATATTAAATCAAACTGAATATCATCGAGCATTATGTCCTTACAATAGATTGTCTCTAGGACACTAACACTAACATTATTTCACCGCATTCCAAACATTTCCTCATGCTTGAACTTTCTTTCTCGTTGGACGTTGAGCCTACTTGGTTTAGCCTCTTTCTCTTTTCATCATTCTTACCACCATCTGGCCTAGAAAGAAGAGAAGAACCCTTTTTTCCCAAGTTCTTTTCCTTGCGCTCCATTTCCTCTTCAACCAATGTAAGGGCATTTACCAGATCATCCACATTAAAATCTAGGTCGCTCATCAGATACTCTAGATAGTGATGATCATAGCCTTTATTTAGAGAATGGAGAATGAGATCAACTTTAGTTTTGAAATCACACTTTACGCCAAGGATCTCAAGCTCCTCAAAGAGAACCATAACACTAAGAAAGTGCTCCATTGCGGTCGTTCCTTTTTCTATTTTTAATTCAGCCATTTCACGCTTCACGCTTTGGATTGCCATATGGGCCGGATGTGCAAACATCGCTTCGAGATTTTGCATGATGTCTGCAGCTGACTCAATCCTTTGTGAATGCGTCTTAACAAATCTGACAGATGTGCCAAAATTGTATCCTTCATCAATTCATATGCCAACTCTCATTCACCATATTACATCTCGTCCCATACTCGGGCACCCTTAGCAGGTTTTTCGGGTTTTAGTGTATCAAACACCCATTTGGATGGTTGTGCAGCTAGGACAAGTTTCATTTTATAATTCCAATCAATATAATTTTCACAAGTAAGCATAAGATCCTTGAGTTTATACAACAGTGGATTAAAAGGTTGCGACATGCTGAACTGAAATAAATAACGATTGTATAAGCACAAAATTATCACATAATTCGATCACATGAATCATATTAAAATCTCAAAAAAAAAGAGCATGCATCAGCCAACATCTCAAAATAGTTTAAATAAGCCACGTGGGGTGGGTCATTATTTAAACACATTCAAGCAAGTTACAAACAAGAACATTTACAAACCTTTAATGTCCAGATTAATAGTTGGCTCTCACTTGACCAATATAAAATTGACAGGGACTTCGGGGAAGTATATGCATATCAATTTTATACCTAAGTAATAACCATGATTAAATACAGAATTATTATTTCGTTTTGAACGAGCCTTGTGGGGAGGGTCATCGTCGCCACTAATAATAATTCACAATCATCCTTACGGAATTTATTCATGTGAAAGATATCTTTTGGCCATCTCGTGGGGGGAATTTCTCCAAAAGAATTCACAAATAAATAAATCATGGAGGTAAAAATTAATTCAATTTTATTATCCAGAATAAAATTGTCAATTAATTATTTTCAAAACATACTTAGTAATTTTCGAAAGTGAGATTTTTCCAAAATAATTTCTCATGCATCGCATATTTAAACAAATTAAATAAGCACGAAAAAAATAAAGCAAACATCAAAACAAAAAATTAAACACATTGGGCACATATATCCAATTGTCACGGTTAATTTTTGTCATGTCTTGATCTTGAGAAATCGTCTTTATAGCCTTCATCGTTCATCTCGAAAAGCTCCCACTCGATCGTCTTGGAAAAATAATTTCATCACGTCAAGCCACGTCCCGTGTATCGACCAGCTCACGGGTCGGAATGCACCTTGCCATCCCGCCGAAGTGTCGAACCGTCTTCCTCAAGACACCTCAACGCCCAAAGACCACGCCATGCCCATTCTCGGCGGGTCTCGTGGCCTTGCCGCCTGCTGAAAAACCACCCGATCAAAATCTCCGCCTTTGGTGGCAAAGATCCGGTTTACTTGCAAGAATCTGATCTGGCGAATCAATTAAAAAATTCGCGTGCGTGCGACGCGTCACCTCCTTGGCACATTTCATTTTCGTTTTCTTCGTTCCCGATCCGGTTATAATTTATTTACAAAAAATAAATAAACCTAGATCTAGACTAGTCTATTACATTGATCAAATCAAACAAATCCTAATCTACTCGTGAATTTTTTCACGAGGCAAAACGAATTCAAACGAATCGAATTAAAAATCACAATTTATATGCATGCATAAATAAACATTCATCAAATACCATGACAATTGGATACCTGCAAAAAAGATCTAGCAATTCTACTATCCAATTTTAAATTTAATGAAAAACGAATTAAATTACAATTTAAAATTCAGAGCCCGAAACCAAGGCTCTGATACCAGTTGTTGGGAAATTAATTGCCCAGATCTATTCGGGATGAATATTTAAATACAAATTTAATTCTAACAATTATTACTAGCATGAATTAATCCTATATTAATTCAAATAATAATTAAACAACAAACCATGCATACAAATTCGTCACATAAATCCTACGCATGCGGAATTGCTAGGAGTTTACGTGAACTAACCTCTCGGTGTGACAACCGTTGAGAAGATGGATATCCCGTTCGCACGAACAAACCCAAAGAGTCTTCTCAAGTATTCCCTCGTCCTTGTTCATCAACAATCAAGTGGAAGGATGCTCGTGAACAATTAACAAAAGAAAAATGAAATTATGTTGCACCACCTTTGTGGATTTCTAATTTTTCCATCACATGGAATTGTATTGGGGATGAAACATTCATCCCCTATTTATAGAGAGGGTGTTGGTCGAAATTTTGTGTGTGAATAAGATGGAATTTTTTTTCTTGATCTCCAAAAAATCTTGAAAATATCCCATATATTCTTTTCTCCATATTTAAAATATTCCACAAAAATTCCACCTCCTCTTGTTATGGATATCTTCGAAAAAAAATAAGGGCCAAGATTTTCAAGATTGGGATCTTCTTGAATTTATGAGATATTCTTGTATTCCAAGAATACATATCTTCCATAATATCTTTTCAAGAAAATCAAGAAAATCTTTCCTTCCTTATTTTACTCATAATTTTCGAAAATTACACAATAAATAGCCAAGTGGGAGATTTCTTGAATTTAATGAAATAAACTTGTATTCCAAGAATACTTATCCTTATTCCATAACAAAAATTCAAAGAAATTCTTTCTCCCTCTTTGATCCAAAACATGGGATTGTAACTGTATTGAACTTAATGCTTACTTTTAGTTGATGTAGCAATTTTCTATTCGATTATGATGCCAAAAGTAACTCTGATACTTCTCACCTAATATTCTTGGTACTCCTAATTTTTGTAGTGAGGAAGAAATTAAAGACAAACCTGCTAAAGAAAAGAAGCAAAAACCACATGTTAAAAGGTAAGAAAGAGGTTTCATAATTTTCTTGTGATACTCTAGACAACATATGTGATACTCTAGTTGTACTATCTGATACTTCAGCAAACAATATGTAACTATATTGAACTTAATGCTTGTTTTTAGCTGATGTAGCAATTTTTTGTTCGATTATGATGCCAAAAGTAATTCTGATATATTTCACCTGATAGTGAGGAAGAAATTAAAGAAGCCTTGGTTAATGGAGGTGGAAGTGTAGCTCAAGAGGAACAAGAAGAAGAAGAAGAAATCATGATTTTGCATTGATGTGTAAAGTACTTTTAGAGTTACTAGCTGAAATTAATTAATCGATTGTCATAGATCAGATCGTAATCTCAGCATTCAATGAGAAAATATGTGAACTTTTTAGAGGTGATTTATTTTGGTGTATTGAATTATTACTTACTGGATTATTGGTGAATACTTAGTCATGGTTTATTGGTGTTTTTTTCCATCAAAAGTGATTTCATTGAGGTATGGTTGATTATAGACTATACTATATAAACTGATACTTCCAATATGATATATAATACTTCTGGTTGGATTACTGATACTCTAAAACTCGGTACCATAATAAGTGACTTAAATGAGAACATTTATTACTAATTTTTTCGTAGGAACTATGATAATAGCAAACATGAAATGTATATTTTCGTCGAAAAATACTTTGATAAAACATATATGTTTCGATACTCCTGACTTAATATTTGATACTCCAAGTTGTATTTTTGATACTCTTATACATTGTACAATAATAAGAGATTCTTATCCAGATATTCAAAATAGGTATCACTATACAATTTAATATTTTGTCTCACTGACCTGAATTATATCCTTCATTTTGATAAACATATAAGGTTTTGATACTCTTGACCATATATGTGGTACCACAGATGCGAATTTTGATACTCTAATACTCAGGACAATAATAAGAGATTCATGTTTAGATATTCAAAATATCACTAAGATTAAACACAACATTAAGCGTTTTAAATATGCAACATGATTCACTGGCCCGAGTTGTATCCCTTTGATAAACATATAGTTCTCCTGACTAGATATTTGATACTCCAGATGAAAGTTTTGATACTCTAACAAATAGCAAAAAAAATTCAAGTACGAAAATTAGGAAAAAAAAAACAAATAAACTAGAATAATCGAACATTGGGAGTCTTGCTACCAATCCCATTTGATGCAATTGGGTAGCAATCTCATTTGATGCAATTGGGTAGCAATCTCATTTGATGCAATTGGTGTTCTTTTCTTCGTGTTCTTCTGAATGTGTCATTTTATCCTCTTTTTTCTGCCCTTTGTGGTCGAACGTACAGGATCTAGAATGATAAAAATTCATGATAAAAATTCAAATGGAAAAACTGATAAAAATAACTTATTCTAACCTAAAAGTAGCAAAGGTACATATAAGTTCTGATACTCCTGATTTAATATTTGATACTTCAGGTGGTATTTTTGATACTTTTATACATTGTACAATAATAAAAGATTCTTGTCCAGATATTCAATACTGTGATTTTAGTATGCAATATGAATCACTGGCCTGAAATTTATACTTTTGATAAACATAAAAGTTATTGATACTCTTGAATATATATTTGATACTCCCGATGAGATTTTTGATACTCTTGACCTTATAATCAGTAGTAAAATACGTATCAGCTTCCCCTGTTTCGCAAATTTGGGAAAGAAAAACGAATTTGTTCTTTTCGATCATCTTTAGTTCATAATCAGAATCATGTTATGTTGAATTAGCTTAACCCAATCAATTTTACATAACATTATAAAGTTGCTACTCCCAATTCATCCCCTAAAATCTGGATTATCGCTTCATCAATCAATTGAAAAAAAAACCCCAAAGTTGGACGAATTGACTGGCTACAACAAGATTCCAACGTAATGGAAATCGAAATTCAATTCAAAACAAAATTCATAACAACAAAAAACTGATCCAAACACATAAAATATCATGCAAGTCAAATCGATTCAAACAATTAACTTAAGAACGAAATAGAATCACCTTGGTGCTACTATATCGCTGCAATTTGTCCCTGCCGCATCAATTTTTGCTACAATTTATGTGTTTTCCGTTGCAATTTCTCTTCCACGTGCGTCGTCTTCCGCGTGCTTCGCCTTGGCCTTCATTCGGCCCATTAATCTTCCGAGTGCGTCGCCTTGGCTTTCATTCGGCCCATTAAGGGTATAAGCGGGTTTTCATCCTATTATTACAATGCGGGCGAATTTTTTAGAAAATTGGTCAAGTGTGATACCCGTCTCATCTATGAGACCGTCTCACATAAGAGTGTCTCTTGTTTATATGTACAAATATATAAAATTAGTTTTTCGTTAACAAATACTGATGTACTATATGGTTTATGAATTGAGAAATCTTTTTTTAATGTTTTCTAAATTAAAAAAAAAATCGCAAGCTAAATCTAAAGAAATAAAAATAATAATATTCTCAATATTTTATAAATTTCTAATAAATTTCACCGATATGATGTACGTTTTGATTTCTCCAGTATCATTATCAACATCGATATTTTCTAATAGATTAAAAATTATAAGATTGTTTTATTGTTGTGCGATCGATATCATAAAAAAAAAAAAAAAAACACTTTTTAAGTAAATTGTATATAACTTCCAAACTTTTACGTGGGAATAATAAGGTTAAAAGAGTGAGTTTAATGTGCATCCAAATTCATCATGCATTTATAATGTATTTTAAAATCATACAATTTCTTCTATTAAATATGCAATTTATTTATATTAAATCGTGTAATTATTTTTTCATATCAATAGTTGTACGGTTTAGTGTAAATAAATTGCATCTTTTAAGTATAACAAATTGTATGATTCTAAAATGAACTATAAGTGAACGATAGACCTGGATGCATACAAGACTTAATCAATAATAAATCTTACATTTTTTTAAAAAGAAAATCTTATACTTTACCTTAAAAATGATAATATTTCCATCATAAAGTGATAAGAATGGCACGTGAAAAGACGATTTGCTCTTCCAATATTTTATTTATATTTGAAAAAAGTCTCATTCCACTCAATATGCATATTGAGATATTAAAATAAATCGAATCACAAACTTTCTATTAAATTTGTTTATCCTATAAAGTTAATATCAATATATTTATAATTTAATAACACTATTTTTATAAATTAATTCTCTTAACATATAATGATATAATATTAATTTGTAGATATAATAATATCAATTAATAAATATTATTATAATATTATTAATTTATAAATGTAATAATATAATTTTATAAGTTTATATTATGAACAAATTTCATCTGAAACTTACCCAACCGAATTACCATTATAGTTTGTACATCGGACATATGTAATCGAAAGTAATTACCCCTAGTAATGTTTTAAAAGGACAAATGTGAATTATAAAAAAAAGATGACAAAAACTCATATGAGACGATCTCATATATGAGACGGAGTACAACTTAGTATAATTAACACCCACCTTTCCCAAAGTCACTACTAAAAAATACCCCCTGTAGTGACGCTTTTAAGTAAGCGACACAACAGTATACATATAATGACCCTCTCATTGTTAATTACATCTTGTGACGCTTATAATAATTTTCGGCTCCTACGAATCTGAGTTCGAATCCCAACCAACGCACATATGCTTTTATTATAGGTATAATGACGCTAGTAATTTATTGTATTTTAATTATTTCATCATCCTCTTCCGCACGCTATATTCGATCTTCATTCCGCCCGCAGAGCCCTAACTTTAATTTCTCTACAATATGGTTCTCCTCCTCTCTACAATTTGATTCTTGAACTTCATTGAATTTAATTATCCTTGGTTTCGGATCTTCAGTGGATTTGCCCTAGGTTCTAAGGCCTTCTCCAATTTTAAGCATCAAGCAGCTAAAAATCATGTTCGTACTTCACCGAACAGGCATATTCGAAGGTTAATTTTAGTTCTTAACATTGAATTCGGGTATCAGATCCAATGTTTTTAATAGGGGAATATACCGAAATTTGTTTCGATTGTTGCAGTTTTCCGTCGATTTATGATTGTCATTCAAATTAATTCTCAAATTATTGTTTTACCCCGCCGCGGCCTTGAACCTATGTTTTTTATTTACTGGTTTTCGATTTTTAACATCGGACCAAATACTGGCGTCTTTATGAGAAACTATGGCTACTCTTGACTTCGACAATAATGGAGTATTTTTGTTGTTCTTTTCTCAACTTCGTCGGAAAATTGAACGACGTCTTTATGAGATTCAGTTCGCAATTTTTTTTTCAATTTCGTCTAGATTTTAGTTTGCTTGGTTAGCGTTTCAATTTTGTTCAAGGCTTAGGTCTGATAGTTTTGCATTCGATTCTTCAATGTATTTTCTAGTTCTGGCGATTATTCAGTTCCGTATTCAACTCTTCTGACGTGCTTTCTTATGGCTTCTATGTACACACATTTCACTTCCCCAATTAGAAGATGCGCATGTGTCTTATAACATTTGCCATTTTTCTTCAGTTTTGATATTAACCTTATCTTTAACTCAATATTGTTATAGATGTGGTTGTGCACTGATTGCTTGTTACATAATTGGGGATATGCAGGTTCTCAGATGTATTTCAGGGCAGACCTCGGCTAACTAGTATTTCCAGCCAGTTCAACAGGTTGGTTCCAGCAGAGCTAGGTAATCTTACTAACTTATTAAACCTGTTAGAATTTTTCTTACAATTCGTGTGATGATTAATTAAAGTTGAGTTTACATGACAGTGTAATAACTATAACTGTTTTTTAATACCCCTTATAGTCATATAATGCCATCTGATGATATGTTTAGGTAATTAGTTATTAAGCTTCCAGGTGTTGCTTCTTTTAATATTTTTTATGCTTCATACCCTGACAAGGTTGATTTGACTATGAATAATTCTTTAGCATAAAAGCAGAGGAGGAATTTTTGGAGGTGGTGGAATATCAAGTGAGTCTATAATATGTTCTGAGTTATATATTTGGCAGAATTCTGAGATGTGATTTCTTTCTTATTAGTTGTATTGCACTAATTTACTTAATGATGTTTACTTTGCAGAATAAAAGGTAGGCCTCTAGATATACTTATAGGGAGGTAATTGAGTAGCAATTATTAGTTTCTTATGTAAAAATTCTATTTCACATGTTATCCAATTCTATAATGCATAATACATTCAAATAGTAATAGTATTTATTTGTAATTTGATGTGGTAGTGCTGACTTACTAATAATTCGCCAGCCTTATTACCAGATCATGATTGCTTTAGATTCATTTACTTATCTTAAAAACTTTTGCATGCGTTTCTTTGCAACATTGCAATTTGTCATAACTCATAAGAATCTTTTTGGAATGGACCAGAAAATTAGTCTATCATTAGAGTTAGAGAGGGGGAAATTTGATTCCATATTTATCATAAACCATACTGATAATTGGCTTGAAGGAGATGATAAGAGGATATCAAGAGCAACTATGATTCAGGTAATTAATGTATATTTATAATTCTCTTATCAATTGATTCTTATTTCCGAAACAGTTATAAGAATTCAAGAACCCCAAGAGCACTAGTCCATAAAAAACCAACCCAATAACAATGGATTCACAATTGGGTGCATCACTGCTGGAATTGAATATAGCAGGCTTTTTAGGCCTAAGAGGAATGGAACAATTGGATTTGTTTTTCAGGTAATCTCAAGAAATACTGAAATAATGCCCTTTTTTCCTCATCTTGAGCAGTGTTTTGGTAATTTCTGTCGGTCCTTTAAACATCCATCAGTATTAATGTTTTTACATTATTGTTAAAAGTATTATCGAAGATATTCCATTAGAGTGACTGATTCTTTATTGTAGAGTGCTAGCGCACGTTATGAAAATGGGTTTCTTTGGCAGTCCTCTCACTGCAAGGTATGTATGTTGTTGGTTACTGGTGCCTTACTTTCTAATTTAGTTGAGATGTAGTCTTATCTATTCAATGTGTTGGATCTTTGCAGTGGCAACTCTCATGACAATATGTTACTTGCTAAACTTGATACTCTGTATACTTCCTCCAGTGATCCAGGTGCTTCTATTGCTTCTTTTTTATCTGAGTAATCTTAATGTAATATTTAGTTTACGTTTTCTTTTGATCTGCTTTGACAAGTTGACTGAAAGCTATATTAACTTTCTTGTAATGGAATCTTTTGTGGCTTGTTGATAATGTAGTTTATGGTGCACTTCCTAACAGTCTAACTCGGAAACAGTTTGGTCAGCTTATCTTTATATTATTCTTAACATGGTTAAATGTGTATATGTTTATCATCATCTGTTCTCACTTCCGTGCAGGTCTTTGAGAAGTACCAGGTGTATTGTGTTCAAGTCTTGGGAGTATATGTACCGAAACAAAATGCTCGTGAACCTATAAAAGTATTACACTTTGTTGAAGTTGTTGTGTTTAATAACTAATTCATTGTAGTTGTATTAACTCTTTTTGTAGTTGTTAGATTGCCCATTGTGTAACTTATTGATCTTGTAGTGTGGTGTGTATATTCAAAGTAAACCGACATTATTGCTTTTAGTTGTAATAGATGACATTCAAATATATATTAAGTGTCCGTTGGAGTTCCAGTTTGCTCTGAAAGTTTTTTTTTCCTTGCTATAAGCATTAACAATGAAATGATTAGAATTTTCTTAAAATGCTAGTGTATATTTTTTTATATAACGTGACATGAAAAAGCATCACAAAATTTGGTAGTTAAATTAGTTTATTATATTGCTTTAAAAAAAAAAATACTATATTTCGTGACATAAAAAAGTGTCACAAAAAAACTTATCGTGATACAAGATTGTGTCACAAGACAATCATTTAGTCACACATGAAAGTGTCACTAAATGTGGCGGTTAAGTTAGTTACAAATATTCAAGTGACACAAGAAAGTGTCACGAAAACACATTGTCGTGACGCTAGTTAGCGTCACCAAATAGCGTTACTAAAGAATGTTGAAGTGATGCCTGAAAGCATCACGATAGATTTATATTGTGATGCTTTTTGAGCGTCATGATAACACACTATTGAAACGCCAAATCAAATGACGCTTTCAAAAGCGTCACTAAATATTGCCTTTAATGACGCTTCTGTGCATCACTAAAGCCAATTTTTCTAGTAGTGAGTGTTAAAACGTCAATGTCAAAATTACACTCCGTCTCATCGTGAGATGGTCTCACGCAAAAGTGCCTCAAAAAAAATTACTTATGTAAATATAACTTTATGGTATTTTTGCAATCTCAAATGGGCTTAGAACTTTGAAAACCACATCCCGTTATAGTATAAGATTTAAAATCAGACTTCAAAATACACTCCTATAAAATATATATACACACCATTTTCACAAAATTCAATACAATTACATCACTACTTTTCTCACTCTCAATACAATATAATAATACAACATCAATCATTATTAAACATTAATTTAACATAAAGTAAAATCTCAAAACAAACACATACATTTTGCTAATCATTAACACTGTAAATATATCCTTAACAAACATATCCTTACACAATGTAAATTGAAAAGAGCTAAAAATTCGTGGATCCTACAAGGATCGAATAGGAGCAAATGAATTTTGTATAATTTTTGCGCAAAAGCAAAATAGAAAAACTTGTTCAAGGTTTATGTTACTATAATAACAAACATGAATCACTGTAATTATAAGTGTGTGCTACTGTAAGTACATGTAAGTTTGTAACACATACTTAACATTCTTAGCACACATACTTGTTCTTATAGTATTACATGCAAGATATTAAAAATTGTGTTACTATATAAATATAAATGTGACACCATAAAAAGAAAGATTAGGGATGGCAATGGGCGGGGGCAGGGCGGGTACCTAAGTACCCAAGCTCGGCCCGCTCTTATACCCAACCGACCCAGCCTGCCCCATGGCCCGCTCCGGGCCAGAGTGTTAAGACCCAAGCCCAACCCGTGTGGGGCGGGCCAGACCCTCCCTGCCCCACTTTTGGCCCATCTTCCTGCCACATTTTTTTTAAGCTAAAATTCAATTTTTTTACATATAAAAATGTGTTCTCACATTTAATACAAGATAAAATGAACTATACACTAAACTACCAAATTCACCATAATTTAACAAGAGGTCCAAAAAAATTAGAAATCCACAATGAAATCATAAATTAAAAATCCACCAAATCATCAAATTCACCCAACTTTCATGTCCAAAATGTGATAAATAAATCACAAATTAAATTCTAAATTATTATATATTTTTTAATTACTAACTTATTATTAATATATATATATATATATATATATAGTAATGATATAGAACAAACTATCTGGTTTTTTATGGAACCAGATTAATGACGTGTCATGCCAACTATTCTCTAAACCATGAAACATAAACCCTAAATCATGAACCATTCGGATCGGGTGAACCATGAACCACTTTCGGGCGAGTTTGGGTCCTCCGTAAAAAGAAAAAATTGAATTGAACCGAAAAATAAAATCGAATGTAAAAAAAAATTACATTTTTTTTACCCGACCTTTAACCAACTTCGGCCAGAATCAACCCTACCCGAGTGGTTCATGATTCACCCGACCCGAATGGTTCATGATTTAGGGTTTATGGTTCATGGTTTAGGGAATAGTTGGCATGATACGTCATTAATCTGGTTCCATAAAAAACCAGATAGTTGGTTCTATATCATTACTCTATATATATATATATATAGATATATATATATATGTGGGTTTGCCTGTCAATGAGTCGAGACATTACAATACTACCCAAGCCCTACTGCCCAAGCTTCTGGTCGCCCCGACCGCCCCATTTTAAGAATGGGTCTGCCCGACCGCCCAACCTCAAGCGGGCAAAGGGTCGACTTTGGGCCGGGCTGTTTTGCCATCACTAAGAAAGATGTGTTACTGTAGTAAAACGTCACTCCCTCTGTTTAGTCGTTTTCCCCAAAGTGTTTAACCGATTCTTCTCAAATTGAGTTAAATTTCATGTATCTTTGGTCCGTGAAATATTTTAGTGTATAAGTTTTTGTGTTTTCTAAAACAATCTTATTATACAACGCGGTAAATGATACAACATTCGTTCCAACTTTTTGTTCACATTTACTGTTTTTTCGTATTTTAACGAGCGAATTTTTTATTAGTATTTAAAATGATAAAAGTAATTTTTAAGGAGACATATAATAGAGGAGAAGTAGATCTATCAAACCCCACCTTAAAAGTCATTTTATCATTTTAAATACTAATAAATAACTTGCTCGCTAACATACGAGAAAAAAGTAGGTGTGAATAAAGAGTTGGGATGGAGGAAGTAATTGAGTTGATGGAAGATGATATTTAACCCAGTGTTTTCGTAACCGGTTCGAACCGACCGGTTCAACCGATTGAACCGGGAACCGGCCGACAAATCGGTTGAAAACACACCTAAAACCGCTTTTGAGGTTGAACCGATTTAAACAGATCAAAACCAAAAAAAATCCAGTTCAACCGGCAAACCGCCGAACCGGAAAAACCGATTTTCCCTATTTTAAAAAAAAAAAATTTTTAAAATACTTTCTCTCACATTTTCCTCCAACACTTTTGATGTGGGATAAGTGTATGAGGTGGGATAATCCTTTTATAATAATTCCTCTCACATTTTCTTCCAGCACTTTCGATGTGGGATAAATGTATGAGGTGGGATAATCCTTTTATAATATTTCCTCTCACATTTTCTTCCAATATTTTCGATGTGGGATAAATGTATGAGGTGGGATAATATAAACCAAGATCCACCTTCACCCCTTTTATAATAGTTTCTCTCACATTTTCTTCCAACACTTTCGATGTGGGATAAATGTATGAGGTGGGAAAATATGAACCAGCGTCCACCTTCACCCCTTTTATAATACTTCCTCTCACATTTTTTTCCAACACTTTCAATGTGGGATAAATGTATGAGGTGAGATAATATGAACTAAGGTCCACCTTCACCCCTTTTATAATACTTCATCTCACATTTTTCTCCAACACTTTCGATGTGGGATAAATGTATAAGGTGGGATAAATATATGAATCAAGGTCTACTTTCACCCCTTTTATAATACTTCCTCTCATATTTTCCTCCAACACTTTCGATATGAGACAAATATATGAGGTGAGATACATTTTTTCCTCTTTTATATTGTTTTCTCTCACATTTTCTTACAACATTTTCGATGTGGGACAAAATTATGAGATTTTACTTTCTCTTACATTTTCCTTTAATATTTACTCGATGTGGGATAAAAATATAAGATTCACATTTTCCTTTTAAGTTACTCTCTCATATTATTGTGTTGTTTTTTATTATGATCATGACTCTATTGTGTTTTCTTAAATATGAAAGGTTATAAGATATATGTTTAAATTTTTGTAGATGTATATTTATTTTATTTTTTAACTAAATGTAAGAAATATTGAAAAAATTTAGGCAGAAATCATTTCAACGGTTGAACCGGTTCGACCGGTTGAACTACTGACCGGTGATCTGTCTGGTTCGATCACCGGTTCGGTTATGAAAATACTGATTTAACCACAAGTCGAAAAAATCTCTTAATGTGAAATTGCATTAATATTTTATGTAACTACTTAAAAAAAAAATCCTAATGAAAAATTTGCATTAATATTTTATGGACCTTCTTTAAGTTATTCACAGGACAAAAGTAAATTCCAGAATTTTCCAATACTTGAAGGTCCAACAGGCAAATACAAAATCTTCTCTCTTCTCAACAAACGATTTCCCCAAAACGTCTTCTTCTTCTCTCTCTGTACATCGGCCATGGCTTCTCTCCCGCAAAATCACTTTCAACAATTTCTTCAGCAGCCGCCCTCACAGCAACAGCAATCTAAGCCCTACAGGTAAGTCAAACGAAAAAACCTCAACGATTTGTAACAAAATCAAAGAAACGAAGTTAATTTTTTTTTATGTAAATGTTTCCTCTGTGAATTGTTTCAGCATCGTTTCATGTTTGCTTTCAATTTATGGTTTCAGAGATATGTATAACAGCAACGTTGATGGTCAGATTTCGCAGCAAATTCCCTACTTCAATAACCCTAATCCTATTGATAATCACCCTCCGTACATCCCTCCTTGTAATTTTCCCTAATACTTTAACTAACTTCTTCAGTTCTGTTTTATGTTGATTAATTGAGTATTTTTCCTGAATCATTGTTCTGTATTTTCTTAGTTCATGTGGCAGGATTGGCACCGGGCCCGGCTCATGAGGAAAACGGGCTGGAATTACAGTGGAATTTCGGGCTTGAGTCGAAGAAAAAGATGCCAATAGAACAAGTCTTTCTGGAGAACAATCTGAATAATAACAACAGCAACAACAACTCTCAGATATCCTCTGTGGATTTTTTTCAGGCCCGATCAGTGTCTACCGGGCTGGGCCTTTCATTGGAGAATCCTCGACTGAGTTCTTCGGGTGACTCAGCCTTGCTCGGGCTGGTCGGAGATGCTCTTGATCGCGAATTACAAAGACAAGATGCTGAGATCGATAGATATATCAAGCTTCAGGTTAGAAATTGAGGTTCTTGAGTTTTTAATTTCCCGGGTTTGGTTTGATGGTTGATCTTGTTGTATTGATTAGTTTTACTTGTGTGATTGATTGTATGTTGGTATGTGTCTATGTGATACTTTGTGATTCAAAATTTGCAATCTGGCTGCCTTTTGAGTGTTACATAAACAGCATACTTAGATATTTTCGTCATTGATGCACATCATATATAAAGTTGTAGAATGAACCATTTATTGAGGGCAAATTTTCACCTTACTATTACTGAAACATCAACTTATATGCATAATCAGGTGCAGTTTAGGTTAAATTTTCTTTGTTGCATTTAATGGCAATTGGATACTTAGAGGTTCTTCTGAAATTTTGGATTTTTGAGATTTGAAATGAACCTCTTCTTGATCTTTATATTTTGATTTGTCATGCTAACTTTGTAAAAAAACTTGGAAACATAGTTGTTAAGGGCGCAAGGCGCGCACTTTTGGCGCACGTCTTGTCCTTTTTCACTAAACATCATTTATGAACATGCTTGACACATATGGTCTTACAAAATAAAGTTGAGTACCACGTAAATAATGCCCAAAAGTCAACTAATGAACATTAGGACATAACATAAATATGAAATAAACAACTTTTAAGCACTAAAGTTGTGAAGCTAGGTTTTAATAATAAACAAAAATTTCATTATATCGAAGGCAGAAATTAATCAATAGTCTACTTTTCGTTCTCATCATAAACAAAAACTGTATAGGGGCAGCGGGGTTGTTTCTCAGGTTCTTTATTTACCATTTTTTTCCTTAAACCCTAGGCCTAAATTCAACACCGTTTTCTTGTTCATCAATCACCTTTGTTTTCAGTTAATTTTTTGTAAAAAATGTTTTTTTTATTTCGAAATTTGTATACAAACCACGTTTTGGGGTGAAAATCTGGAAAGCAAAAGAGGCTGGCCAAGGCGCGTGCCATAAGAACTGCCCCGAATTAACACAAAGGCGCACAACCTATAGTGGTATAGCCTCGAGGGCACCACTATGGAATGTCAAAACAAATACGAAGCGACATTCTTGAAAGAAGAAGTTTCACTATCGTTGCATGCATCTAAGGGGGGTGTTTTGTAAATTCTACCCACAGTTTAAAACTCTTCTCGGAATCTAAACCAGTGAGTGGGCAGCTTTAAAAAAAAAGTGATTATGCCCCCTCCACTAGCGTTTGCAAGCACCCCTAATTTTCCAGATTGTAGGTAAATAAGTATTAACACAAAAGTTTATTTGTAGGATCACAAAAGTTAATTCCTAAAATCTTTGCCATCCAATTCATGCGCTTTTCCCTGCCTCACATGCATTTCATATGTTTCTATTTCTGTCTTCACTAAAACCAACAATTGTTGTTTTGTTGAAGTTAGATTTCCACTGATAATTGACTTGTGCCATCCAATTCATGGGCTTTTTCCGGTGTCACATGCATTTCTTGTGTTACTATTTTAGTCTTCACTAAAACAAACAATTGTCATTTTGTTGAAGTTAGATTCCTACTGATAACTGACTCGTGTTATGCTTATTATGAACCAGATTTTCTTTATTAGACTGCCGATTTGAATAGCCTATGTTTTATTAAGACAATTTTTGTGTAATCATCTTGTTTATTCTTTGATAGGGTGATCGCTCTCGACAAGCTATTCTTGAGAAATTCCAAGCAACCCAACTCCAAACGATGTCATACGTCGAAGACAAGGTTCTACAGAAACTTCGCGAGAAAAGAGGCAGAGGTGGAAGACATCAACAAGAAGAACGAGAGCTCGAGCTACGTAATGGAACAGCTCGTTTTGGAGGCAAACACTTGGCAACAGCGGGTTAAATACACCGAGAATATGATCACCACACTCAAGCTCAATCTTCAACAGGTTTATGCACAAAGCAGGGATAGTAAAGAAGGGTGTGGAGATAGCGAGGTTGACGATACTGCCTCGTGCTGCGATGGCCGTCCCGTTAACATCCTCTGTAAGGACAGCAACGAAGTGAAGGAGATGATGACGTGTAAAGTGTGCAGAGTGAACGAGGTATGTATGCTTTTGTTCCCGTGTAAACATCTGTGTTTGTGTAAAGTTTGTGAAAGTAAGATGAGTGTTTGTCCCTTGTGTCAGTCGCCTAAATATATGGGCATGGAGGTTTATATGTAATGGGATTAATCGAAATTGAACACAGCATTCTTGTTGTATACTTGTGTGGAATTAACTGTCTAATAGATTCGGTTCGTAGATTCTGACGTGTTTCTGTTGATCCTATCCTAGTTTGTAGCAAGTACTTCTATGCACCCGTTGCACCGTGACTCTCAAGTCCATTTTTGAATGATATTAGTTGTTTTACTAAAAGCTATTAGTTGGTCAGTATTAGTTGAATCACTGAACAGTATTAGTTGTTTTCATTAAACAATATTTAGTTGTGCACCAGTTGCACCGTGCAATTCAAGTGCATTTTTTTAGATGGTATTAGTTCTTTTATTGAAAGACATTAGTTGGTCAGTTGTTCACTATTAGTGGTTTTCATTAAATATTTTTAGTTGTTTTTACTAAACAATAATAGTTACGCACCAGTTGCGTAGTGCACCTCAGTCTATACATGATAGATGACCTAAAGAACTCTGAATTTACTTCCTGAGCTTATGGAAAATAAGCTTTCCTTGTTGTATCAGTCAAATTGGATTGTGGCTCGTCCTAGTAGTAGCTGTGGAGGTGATTTACACACCGTGAGGAAGTGCAGCGTCGTTTCACTTCCACTTATTATTCATGGGCGTAGCTTTTAGCACTCGGGATTTTGCTCAATGCACCCATATGTACAACATCTTTTAGCGCTATGTAATGTACAATTACATACAAAAACAGTAAAATTGGTGTGTTGAGCAAATACTCGGGTGTCGATAGCCGCACGCATTATTTATATCTGAGCAGGTGATAACTTGTTCAGGTGTTCCTATTTCTACAAAGAATTTGAATAGGTTTAATGATTTGATTATTTCCGGTGAATTACTTTTTTTTGCGGATTTGAGCTTTTGAGCAATTGATCGCTGCAATGGGTTTTATATAAGTTTCTAATTTGGTAGTTGATTTTCCGATTGGTTTAAATATGAATTGATTGGATAATTTTGATTTGAGAGATCAGAGAGTCTTGCATGAGATGATCTCGTATATGAGGAATTCCCTTTGATATTTTGTTCATACTTTTTTTTTTTGAATCAATGATTTGGGTAGGATTTTACAAGTCATGGATCATACTGTATAATATATATACTAAATAAGATTCATGTCGTGCATGATTATGTTTTATACTACATATATTTCTTCTCTTTGATTTTAGGGAAAATTACTGAAAAGTGTTATTTTTCATGAGGTATTACTATTAGGTGCTAGTACTTTTTAGTAGTGTTTTTAGGTGCAAAATTGGACAATTATACACCACCTCACATTATAACTCAATTTCCTTTTTATTTCAAACCAAGCCCTAATATCTCTCTCTTCTTTCTCTGCCCAATCCCAATCCCACAGCCGCAAAACCCGATGGGAGTCATCCGCCGCCAGGGCATCCGGCGCAGCTGCCCATCACAAACCCACAGTTGTGCTTGATTTTTCTTCTCCGTTCTGCTTTATTTTTCTTCGCTTTTGAGTGATTTGTTCAATCCGGCTAAAAGTTCGAATTATGTCTCTGTTTTGGTTTAGATTTGCCTCATCTTTTTCAATGTGTTCGTTATTTTTTCAGATCTGGAATTCCTCTTTGATCTTTGTATATGTGATTTCACGAGATTAAATTTGTTCTTATTTATGGATTCTAATGTGCTGATATTTTAATTGTTATGTTCGGTTATGTTAATATGGTGATCTTTTGGTGTGGTTATGACGATGGTTGTTGCTGTGTTTTTTCGATTTTTTTTACTTCATATTTGTTTAGATCTTCATTTGTGAGTGTTTGGTTCTTGTTGCTTTATTTGCACATTCATCCCTGTTTTATTGATAAGGAATCTGTAGCTTTAGTTAGGTAGCATTTTGATTGAAAGGTTAGAGATGGATGAAATTGGTAATTTCAAATCCACTGATCGTTTTTTGATTAATTAATTGTATATTTGATTTGAAGTCCATCACTCACTTTGAACTTTTGTTTAAAAAAATATATATGAAATTTCAATGCATCCTTATAGATTCCCATTCATGGCGTTAGCTGCTTGTATCGGATCAGATTCCCATCCTTATAATGGTGAAAGAGCTCTATAGATGTACCATACGTAAAAGCATTTTTTGATCTCCAGAAATTTGTTAAATTGTTGAATTTGATTTTTTTTTGGTGTGCAGAATTTTGGGGTGTACAATTTTTTTACGGGAGTGCAGTATTGAGCTAATTTTTTTGGGTGTGCAGAATTTATTTTTTACGAGTGTGCAAAATTTTTAAACATAAAAGACAGATGATTAAAAAGAAATTGGGGTGTGCATAATATTTTTTGGATGTGCAAAATTTTTTTGGGCTAATATTTTATTACTTTAAAAAATTAATTAAATAAAAAAATAAATGATTAAAAAATATTAGGTGTGCATATCTTTTTATGGGTATGCAGATCTTTTTAAAAAAAGTTAAAATTCAAACTTAAAAAAAATGGGTGTGCAGATTTTTTTATGAGTGTGTAGTTATTCTTTTACGGGTGTACAAAATTTTTAAATAAATTAATAAATGATTAAAAAAAATTTGGGGTGTGCAGAATTTTTTGACTAATATTAAAAAAATTAATTAAATAAAAATTTACAGTTAAGTAAAATTTAAAATTTGAAATGTACAAATTTTTTGGCTAATATTTTATTTCTGAAAAAAAAATTCAGTAAAATTTAAAATAAAAAATCTACGTATTATTTTATACATAAGGACAATTTAGATATTTTAGTCCAATTTTAACACCTTAGAGTAAGGATTAAAAAGTAGTCACTTGATTTTAATACAGTTCCTACTTTGCCCATCAAAATCTAAATTGACTTTCAGATTTCATTGGTTTCGATGATTTTCATGGATATGAATTCCTGTCTATACATTCTTTTTTATGAGGTATTTTCTGAAACTTGTTTATAGTAAAATTTATTTCATACCTACAGTCATGATTCTTCAATTATCACGACTAATATTATTTTGTAATGTAAATCATACATTTCACTTATCTCTACTAATACTTTTATTGTAAATTTGTAATATAAATTATATGATTCAATATTATGAATAATATCATTTATGTAATAATAAATTATAGTCTTCAGTTATCACAACTAGTACCTTTATAAGAATATAATTTTATAGATTTTATATGTGAAGTTTATGCACCTTATACTTTGCCTTTTTTTTATTTTCGTGAAAATCTTATCAAAATTTTGGGGCGAGAGAATCAATGCGGGGCTCCTGTTCTTTTGTATTTTCACTTATTATTTAATCCTGTGTCTATTATCAAAATTTACATTTTTTTTTTAAATGTCGAGAATCCATTTTCGGTTTTCGTTGTGTTTTCGTATCAGATTCTAGTTCTTGGGAGTGTTTAAGCATGTATAAATATTAAATTTCGGCGTCTATTTTAGTTATTCAATTGGTTAATATTTCTTTTAATAAATCGAATTGGTGACGTTATAACCAATTCTATGGTGTTTTTAATTGGTTTTTTTGTGAGTTTGCTTAAGAGTGCTTCAAGTGTTTTGCATTTTCCGGCGATAGTCGCCGAAAGCATCGGCGTTGACTATTCTTTCATTTGGGTCAAATTTGCTTGTTTTTTTAATGAAAGTATTAATTAATTTTTATTAATTAATTAATATTAAATTATATGCCCACATGATATTAGAGATTCAATTACGGATAATCCCAAATTTTGAATTTGTTTTTTGAAATGAGAAAAACCGTCTTCACACTTACGGTAAAAGGAAGTTTTCCTTCTCATTCTTAAACTCTGGCTTTGACGCCTCATTAAACTCACAGAGAAATTTTGATCACCATATCTCAAATACATCAAAGGCACTTAAATTGTGAAAATTGAAAGCAGTTCGTGTGATTGCTATTCGGACTAGGAGAATCCAGTGCAACGTGGAATTCAACCGGCTTGTTAATCATTTCGCTGATATTATTCCAGAAGAAAGACATGTTTTCCTTTTGTAGGAATAATCCAAAATTGGTATCAGAGCCAATGTGTTGGATTCTCGTTGTGCTTATTGTGATTTTCGTTCGTACATATATAGCCTGAGATATATGTGTTTTCTCTGTTCACATGTTTTAAGTGTGTTCGTATTTTTCCTAAATATCATTGCATAATTTGGGTTTTCTGAAACGGACAAATTAGGGGCCAAATTTTTTACTGTACATGTGTTGTATAGTCTTTAAATATACTGCAAAGTTTCATAATTTTTGGCCTTATCGATTTCAAGATATAAATTTATTTTTGGGAAAATTTTTGAGACTTTGACTGCAAAATCCGAATATGTACTGTATGAATCATGGAAAATTATTAGTGTAGAAAGACTCTACGTTCCAAGATGATTCTTTTGGTATATTATTTGTTAATTTTGGTCAAGTATTTAGTGACTTATGGGTTTTTTGAAAATTCTGTAATCTTTTGGGACTAGATCGAAAATTTTCAGAAAATTGAGGGGTTGCCTTTTGAAAATTAGATATTTTCTAGGGACCTAATTGCAATTTTAAAAAAATTATCCGGTCAAAGTCAGCAGACGGCGCGTGGGCTGCACACGCGGCTTCGCGTGTTGTCGTGTGGGTTACACGCGCGGCAGAGCCTGTCGGCGCGTGGTCTACACTACACGCCCGAGTATCTGTCGGCGCGTGCGGGCGCGTGAGATAACGCGTATGGCGCGTGCTGCGCGTGCGGACGCATGGCTGTTCGGGTTGGTACGTGCAGGCGCGTGGCGGCTTCTGTCGGCACCTGGGCTTGCGTGCATGACGTAATTCGGCCGAAAACAAGCTGTTTTTAGACTTGTTTGAGCCAATTCCGGTGATTGCGCGCTCTTTTCATCTTCATTTGACTCGTTTGAGGTCAATTTAACTCCGTTTTTATCACCGAAAATTCCTCTGAGCTTGGTTTTCTGTGTAGATTCTTAATGAGCACTTTTTTGTGGCATTTGAGCTTTTTATTAAAAATATTTATTTATCTATGAAATTGAGGACCAAAGTTGAACTATGTTCACTTGTGAATTAACTTACTACGCTTGGAAATGTGTTTTTCTTTTGCGTATGAGTAGGTTTTGTATTCATGTGTTGGAAGTTTGACTAATTTATTATTGATTGGTTGCTCATTTTCTAGGTATGCGTCTTAGAAGAACTGTCTCTACATGAGACATTCGTCGAAGGGAAATAGTGCTTGAAAGTTTTATGAATTGCAAAATGAAAGAAAATCAAACTTTAGAAGAATATTTTATATGCATGTATGGCATGTACATATATTTGAAGATTTTGGTTGAGAGAAAGATTCTTCCATCGACCGTAGGCAGTGATATTGACACCTCTTTTGTTTGGGCTAATTCACTTTCACCTGGATTTCAAACTATTTTTTGGGGTAAATTATCAGCATTAGATGATGTACCTACTGGTCGAGACGTCATAATAAAAATGATTGTTGATGAAAAATGTAAACAAGCTACACGGTCTGCATGTTTAAGAAATGGGGGACTTCGCCAATCCGGTGTTCTTAATATGAGGCATAAAAGAAACAGTGGAATTAGAAATTTCATGTTAGACCCTTTTGCAAATGTTTTTCATAATGTTGCTGAAAAAACCTTTGAAAAGGATATTGAGTCTCTTGTGAAAAGTAGACATGACTTGTTTTACTTAAGAGGACCTCATTAGTTGTATTTGTATATGACTATTTGTTATTGTAGTTTATTTTATTAGACTTGTGTTAGTCTGTTTCGAAAAAAACTACTGTTGTATGAAATGATAGTTGCTTTATTACATATATGTTGGATGTATGTTTTAATATAAGCTTGTTATTTCATATTGTGGGATGTTTTAGCTTTGGGTGATTGATTATTGCTAAAACTTATGCAATTTTATGTTTTGACGATTGAATCCAATTTTGAGGTGCATGATATGGTTGATGATTAATGACTTTAAGTTATTTTTCGAAATCATATTTTGTACATGCAATTTTGGATGTCAAACTTGCTTTACGTAAAATTTTATAATACATGTGGACTTACATTTATTTTTGAATCACTTCTTGCAAATTCTAGACAAATGGTATCAAAAACTATTGTCGCTGAGTTGAACAAGGGCGAGAAACTAAATGGTGATAACTATGACACCTGTCGTCATAAGATCTGGTATGTCCTTGACGAACAAGATGCTTTAGACGCTATCAATCATGTGATGGAGGATCCTGGAGTTGGAACTGGGACTCAAGGGAGAATGGACCAAGATGTATACATTGTGTGGAAAAAGAAAAATTCTACAGCTCGAGGTATACTTGTCAGTTCGGTAATTGATAACATGATTCACGAGTGTGAACAACATCCAACTGCTCATGATATCTAGGTATATCTGAGGGAAAAGAATGGAGGTATATCAGTTACTCGTCTGAAGCAGCTCACTATTAAGTTCGACACTTATAAGAAAAAAGTTGATCATAATATTAGACAAAATATCCGTGAAATGTCTAATATGATCAGGGAACTTAAAACTGCCGGTCATATTGTCTCTGATGAACAACAAATTCAAGCTCTTATCCGATCACTTCCCGATAAGTGGGAACACTTGAAGGTCAACTTGACCCATAACGAAAGTATCAAGACTTTTGTTGATGCATCTTGGCATGTTGAGCTAGAAGATGAACGACTTGGAGCTGTCAAGTCATCATCTAGTGTTCACCTCACTGAATCCAGTTCGAAACAAGCTTCGGGCTTTAAACGAAAGAAAAACTGGAAGAAATGGAAGAAAGGTAAGCAACCTCAGACTGGGAATCCTCCCAACAATCCTACGAACAATCCTAGTGGAAATATGAAAAAGAAAAGGTTTAAGAAGAAGAAAGATAAGAGCAAGACGACTTGTTATAATTGTCATAAGCTTGGTCACTTTGCTCGAGAATGCCCTGAGCCCAAGAGGGACAAGGTAATTCTTTCTGATTCTAATTTGAGTATGGTAAATTTCTCAAGTGTTGTTTTACTAACTGAATCTTATCCTTTGTGGATTATAGACTCAGGGGCAACATACCACGTAACTCGAGACAGAGGAGCATATGTAGATTTCCATCGTGTTTCGAAAGGGACGAGATGGATCTATGTAGGAAATAATGCTCGAGTTGAAGTCAAAGGAGTTGGGACTTGTAAACTTGAGCTGGACAATGGACATGCTTTCATCCTGCATGATGTCTTATATGCTCCGGATATCACAAGAAATCTTATTCCTGTTTATATTCTACTATGTTTAGGATATAATATGTTGTTTACTAAAGACATGGTTGTTATTAGTTTGAATGATGTTTGCTATGGTACTGGACATCTTTATGATGGTTTTTTTGTATTGGATTGTAATAGAACTACGTTTAGTTATTATGAAGATCGTTCGTGTTTTCTAAATGTTTGTTCATCTGGTGATGCTTATGTAGATGATAATATATGGCATGCTAGATTAGGTCATATTGGGAAAGATCGGATGAACCGACTTATAAAAGAGAGACATTTAAGTTCATCTTCAAAGGTTGAGTTATCTAAATGTGAACATTGTCTTGCTGGTAAAATGACTAGAAAACCATTTGGAAAAGCTATTAGAGCAAAATTTCCGTTGCAATTAACACATTCTGATATATGTGGTCCTGTTAATGTGAGGGCACGTCATGGAGCTTCCTATTTCATTACTTTTATTGACGATTATTCACGTTTTGGTTATGTCTATTTAATTTCTCACAAATCTGAGGCATTAGATTGCTTTAGACGATACCTAAATGAGGTTGAGAATCAAAAGGACAGAACTATAAAGGTTTTAAGAACCGATAGAGGACGTGAATATCTGTCTGATAAGTTCAAGGAACTGTGTAATGAAAAAGGAATAATTCGGCAATTGACAACTCCTTATACTCCACAATAAAATGGTGTGGCAGAAAAAAAAATCGAACATTGTTGGAGATGACAAGGTCCATGATGGCACAAGCCAATTTACCTATCTCATTTTGGGGTGATGCGTTGTTAACTGCGGCTTATGTGTTGAACCGAGTGCCTTCGAAGTCAATCACTTCAACTCCATATGAACTTTGGAATGGTAGAAAACCTGACCTAAGTAACCTTAGAACCTGGGGATCTGCAGCTTTCGTACTTGATTCTTTGAGTCAGTATGGAAAGTTAGGTCCAAGAGGGAATAAATGCATCTTTATAAGATATTGTGATCATTCTAAGGGGTACGTATTAATTGGAGATCAAGGAGATGGAAGTGTGACTGAAATAGAATCACGTAATGTAACTTTTCTAGAGACTGAATTTCCTAATAAGGATGGCATTAGAAATGCTGAACCTATTTTTGAGATTGATGAAAATCACACTCCATCCGATCCAAGTGGGAGTGATTTGACTAATAATGTGGATCTTGATGAGTGTATTCCAGTTGAAGATCAAATGGATCTTGACAAGAATATTTTATCAAACGAAGATTTAACAACACATCAACCTCGAAAAAGTTTTAGGAAACATATGCCTAAGAGACATTATGACATAGAAGGACATGCCTTCTTTGTTTCTTTAGAAAATGGGGATGAATTTCCAGTCGACGAGGATGAGCCTAAGAATGTGAAAGAGGTTTTGTCCTGTCCGGCAAAAGAAAATGGAAAAAGGCAATGGAAGAAGAAATGGAATCTATGAGTTCTAATAAAGTTTGGGAACTTGTAGATCTTCCTAAGGGACGAAAAGCAATTGGGAATAAATGGATTCTCAAAATCAAAAGAAAGGTTGATGGGTCAATAGAGAGGTATAAAGCTCGTTTGGTGGCAAAATATTTTACCCAACAAGAGGGTATTGATTATCAAGAAACTTTTTCACCTGTTGTGAGATTTGCCTCAATTCGTCTATTACTAGCTATGGTAGCTGGTGTGGATTTAGAATTACATCAAATGGACGTTAAACCGACTTTTCTCAATGGAGAATTGGATGAAGAAATCTACATGCTTCAGCCTGTAGGATTTATACTTCAAGGTCAAGAGGATAAAGTTTGTAAGTTGAAAAAGTTAATTTACGGACTTAAACAAGCCTCAAGACAGTGGTATTTGAGATTTCACACTACTCCGATCTCATACAATTTCGTTACTTTAAACGAAGACCACTGTGTTTACGTTAAACGATCCAATGATAGTTTTGTTTTTCTATCTATATACGTGGATGATATACTTTTAGCTGGAAATGACAAAGAGTATCTTAAGACCATTAAAAAATGGCTTCTTCAAACTTTGAAATGAAAGATATGGGTGAAGCAGAATACATACTTGGTGTAAAAATCTATAGAGATCGTTCAAAGAAGTTACTTGGATTGTCTCAAGAGACATACATAAAGAAACTTCTAGAACGTTTCAAAATGGATAACTGTAAGCCTGTAGATACTCCTGTTATAAAATGAGAGACATTAAGCCGTGACATGTGTCCCGAGACTTAAGTAGAAAAGAACGAAATGTCCAAACTACCATACGCTAATGCGATTGGAAGTCTGATGTATGCAATGTTGTGCACACGTCCAGACATTTGTTATGTCGTTGGTCTGGTTAGCAGGTATCAATCTAATCCGGGAAAAAAACACTGGATTGCAGTTAAAAGGATTTCCAGATATCTAAAAGGAACTGCAGATTATTGTCTTTGTTATCAAGGAAATAATATGACACTGAGTGGATATACAGACTCAGACTGTAGTGGTGATTTAGACGAACGTAAATCAACTTCTGGTTATGTCTTCTTGCTTAATAATGGAACAATCTCATGGTGTAGCAAGAAACAAACTTGCATCGCACTATCCACTATGGAAGCCGAATTTGTGGAATGTGCATCTGCGGTACAAGAAGTAATTTGGTTAAGGAGATTCCAGAAACATTTGGGAATTGCAAACGCTCAAGTGGGAGCTATAATAATTCATTGTGATAATCAAGCTACAATTGCTTACACAAAGGATCCCAAATATCATGGAAAAACCAAATATTGGCTTGAAGTACAACTTTGTTAGAGATATTATAGAAAAGAAGAAAGTGATGCTTAAATACATTTCGACTCGATTGATGTTAGCAGATCCTTTCACTAAACCTATTCCCAGAGATGTTTTTCTGGGATATGTTAAAGGTTTAGGTTTACATAGGATATAACTTAATGCGAAGTGAGTGTTGTATGTTGTAAATGTAAATATTGTTATAAGTTGTTATAACTATGTATACATGTATTGTGAATTATATGATGTTTCATTTAATAGTATGTCTACAAGTAAGATTGACTCTCTCATACGAGTAATCGCCTTTGATTTTTTGATATGTGCAAAGATGAGATTATATAATTTTAAAATTATGATAATCGTAATAGATTTTACCACGAATCTATTTTACTTGTTATAAGGCTAAATCAATGTATTCTCTAAAGGATAGTGGGAGGATATCGAAGATAAGTGTCAGAGATACACTTGAACTATGATTTACACGATGTTAAATATAATGATGACATATGCTTCCATCTTGAGAAGTTTAAACATCGTGACATGTGTTTTTCATATCACATGTGATAAATTGGCCATAAGGAAATGAGAAAAATTATTCATATATTCTCATTGTATGAGACCTTGAGGTTTTAATAAGCCTCTTAAAAAGTACCCTTAAGACTTTCAACTAAATTTCCAAGTCTTCACTTTAGTGTTGCTACTTTAGCATGCTACCAATAACTATGACTGATATAGCAATGCGATACATGTCTAGGAAAACAGCTATAGTGGGAATTCGTGGATATTCTGTGTGAAAGAAAAAATATCTTTATTAACACGTTCTATAGTATTCATTGACTAGTCAATTGAGTTGGGAACTCGATTATGGATACATAGATTTTATGAAAGATTGAATATGCTCTAATTTTAAAAGGAATAATGAGATATGTCAATTGGTGTTAAAATAAAAGAGTTCTGGGGTATAACGAGTTTTGAAATCTTCATATAAAACTTGTTGAGTTTTTATATGTCCTTAACAAGTATATAGCGAGAAAAACTCATATTCTCGAAGGTCACACGATTTGTTTGCCTGTATGAAAAGGTTATATGTGATGAAATATAAAGTGAAGAGAATGAGTGTAAGATTCAAAATTACATGTGTGAGTGGGAGATGAAAGTATTAATTAATTTTTATTAATTAATTAATATTAAATTATATGCACACATGATATTAGGGATTCAGTTACAGATAATCCCCAATTTTGAATTTGTTTTTTGAAATGAGAAAAACCGTCTTCACACTTACGGTAAAAAGAAGTTTTCCTTCTCATTCTCAAACTCTAGCTTTGACGCCTCATTAGACTCACAGAGAAATTCTGATCACCATATCTCAAATACATCAAAGGCACTTAAATTGTGGAAATTGAAAGCAGTTCGTGTGATTGCTATTCGGACTAGGAGAATCCAGTGCAACGTGGAATTCAACCGGCTTGTTAATCCTTCCGCTGATATTATTCCAGAAGAAAGGCATGTTTTCCTTTTGTAGGAATAATCCAACATTTAATTTCAAGATTTGGTTGCATACATTTTGACCACTTATTATGCTTTAGGGTAAGACAAAGTCTAGTATGAAAAATTTCATACATGAAAAAACCTTTAATTTACAACCAAATTCTGTAATTGGAGAAGGTAAGACAAAATTGAGTGGTTCATGATTCACTCGGCCCAAGTGATTCATGGTTCACCTGGTCCGAATAGATCATAATTTAGGGTTCATTATTTAGTGTTTAGGGTGTAGATGGTTGATTTAGGGCAATTTTATAGATTTTCGTACATGAAAATTTTCACACTAGACATACTCTTATGGTAAATTGTGTCAAAACTCATTATGGTTTGAAAAATCGGCGTCAAACCCTCTTGTATTTTAAAAATTATGTGAAACCTCCTTGTGATTTTATAATTATAGTGTGAACCCCCGATTTTTTTTTATATAATGAAAAGTGTATACACACTCATTTTTTAGTGTTTTTTTCCCACCCTTTTTGTTGGGCCGAAATTTTGTTTAGGGCCTAGGTTATTAACACCCTCAATATTAGAAAATACACAACCTAGATGAGTTCATCCCTTCATAAAATTAGTACACCATCAATATATATCCTTAAATTACCCACTTCTTCACAGGCGACGATTAAACATACATCCCAAAAATCAGATCTCTTCAATTATTAAATTCTTTGAACGTCTTTACTCCCTCCATCGCCAACATCAACATTTTCCACACGTCTCCACCACTGCCCACCACCGTCATCACCACAATTATGGGTTAAGGTTTAGTGTTAAAAATATTTATTGAATGCGTTTTTTTTATGTTAAATGCTCATATAATACATGATTTATGCACTAATGTATGAAGATTTGCTCGAAAAATCTGGGTTATTGCAAAAAATTATGGATTTTTGCGCGCATTCGCGAACCAGAATTCAGATTTGGGTTTCCGATTTGGTGAAATATTTTTTAAAATAGTTTTCGAAAATGTACAAGTATTTGGAAATATTTTTCCAAATTTTTAGAAATTAAAAATATTAATAAAAAATTTTGAAAAATTGCTTACTTTTCGAAAATACTTTTCGAAACAACATCAGATTTTTGAAAAGTTTTTGTCGAAATTTGTTCGAAATTTAAAAAACCAGAGTCAATTTTTGTGTACACATGATTTAAAAAAAACTCGCATGAAATCATTAATATGATGGTATTATCCTATCCAAAACTTTTATATTACGAAACCTACAATCATATTCATAACAAAACTACAAATAAACAACAAACATTTATAATAAAAAAAAAAAAAACCCAAATCTAGTATCAAGTTTAAAATATGAGTACGTTCAAAAAGGTTAGATCCTTGCAATATCGACCACAAAACAAGTAGATTATTGAAAAAAAACGTAAGTTCGTCCAAGAGAAGATTTTTGCCAATTTTTTTTTTCTGTCATCTTTTTGTTCCCCTCCAAGCGTGTAACTTTCTAAATTAGAAGGTGCATCAGATCTCAGGAGAGGAATAGGAAAAAAAAATGGCAATTTTAATATTTTACTGATGTATTAAAATAATAAAAATAACTCTTTGAATTAGAAGGTGAATAAGATCTCAAGAGAGGAAGTGGGAAAAAATGAAAATTTTAATATTTTGTTAATGTATTAAAATAATAAAAATATATGGGAGGTGTATTTCCTAAAAATAGGGGTGCGATTAACCTGGGCCTTTGTTTAGTATTTATTTTACTTTGGGTTGCATCCCAATTTCAGTTTTCAAATCTTTCCTGGACTGTATAATTTTTCTTTCCTTATAGCCTGCGTCCCATCTTGTTTTATCAGATTGTGGATTTTATAATTTTGACCTTGGGCCTTTTATGCATTCTAATTTTTTGTCATCATTTAGAATTTTATTTTATTTCTTTCATTTTCCTTATATAATATAAAATTTTACACAACTAGTGCATAGCATTTAGAAATATTTGTGAAATTGGATTATTAAGTTCGCAATACACTTATTAACATTAATTCATTTCAAATTCTTAATTACATTTTACATTCCTAATCTCCAACGTAACCTAAGTTTTTTTTTTCTTTTCAAAATCGTAATTATTTGTGCATGATGCACCACGGAGAGGTATGTTTTAATGACTCGTGTACGGTGCACCTAATTCAATATCGAGTTTTGTTTGTTGTTCATGTTCTCCTTTTATTGAACATGTGATTTGTTTGAAATGATGTTTTAATTAGCTAGGTTTGAGTAGTGGTAAATAGTTTAATAAATATAAAACATAAAATTACAAAATTGCAAATGATGTGACATGTGGGCATGCATGGATTCTTAAATTATGATATTCTTGATCTCTAATGAATTGTGAAAAGTACTTGAATGATTTTCCATGGTAGTTAGAATATCTAATAAATAATGAACAATTTTTCCTACTTCGAAATTCTCTTTCAATTATATGTTCATGATGGTACTATATTATATACAAAAATCCTACCTAAACAACCAAATTAAATCTCCTTAATAAAATATCATTAGCAATTCATTTTTTTAATCCTGAAATAACGAGCAAGTTCATTTGTGTTTTGAATCAGGAGTACATCTCAAATGCTCAACTATTTGATATTATGATGCTGTTAAAATTTATTTGCTCTTTTTGCATGATTATATATATTTCTTATTTTATTTGGTAATGATCAATTAATGTGCACGTACGTATATAGAATATAGTTACAGTTCTTTATACCACGTACATATTTACATGTACTAGTGCATATTTATTTGCTCTCTCGTTTTTTAGTTAAAGTAAAAAGATATATCATGTCACATATTTAATTATATATCGTAAAAATGTTATAATCTATATGATCTCAATATTAATTTCGTGAATTAAAATTTAGTTCTGGAACTACTACACTCGGTGAATATATATTACTAATAATGGCAACTATGTATAAACGTCTTCATACTACTCCCTCTTTCATATTAGCTTTGATACTTTTTTTTTATGAGATTGTCTCACATTAATTTTCAAATAAAAAAATCTTTATTCATAATCATTACCCTCACAATATTCACTTATTTAATTACTTTTATGTCATTACTTTTTTTTAACATAATAACCCTCACATAATCAAAGTTAGTTTGACCAAAATTAATACCCTTATTTTAGCATTTTAATAAAACAGAAGATAACATTTCCTTGATTCGTGCCCAGATCAATGTGAAAACAGACGATATGGAATGGAGGGAGTATCAATTATTGTTTATAAAATTTTGTATAAAATTAAGAAATGTAGAATTTTGACAGACTTATATACTTTCCAATGAAGAGAGGAAAAATATGAAAAGGATGTAACAAGATTTTTTTTTTAAAATACAAATGGAGGTAAATTAGAGAGAAACATAAAAAAGGGGGATAATTCCATATCAATTGACAATTTTTCTGCCCAATCTCAATAAACCACGAGTCCACCGACTTTTAACATTTTTTATATAGATTCACCATTTCTTTAGTTGTTTCAATGTGGTACTCAATTTTCATTTTTCTGCACAAATTTTTCTATGCATGAAGTATACTGATCTTTCTACATGGATGAATTATCTTAGGAAGGGCAAAAGAAGTGTACGTCCACATATAGCCGAAAAAAATCATATCGTAATTTAAAAGTGTGTATCAAATTGAAACAATTAAAGAAATAATGGATTTATAAAAAAATTTAAAGGTCACAATTAAATTGATATCGAAGTTAAAGATCGTGAATTAATATTGATTAAGAAAATGCACTTCTAGTTCCATGTCTCCATCCTATTTTACTTTTAGATTTTATTTTATTAGTTTGCAATACTCATGAGGCCCTATTTTATTTTACGCCATTTCATGAAATGAGAAAATTAAAATGTATTAAATTTATATCATCCTTCAGATCCGTCTCACACAATACCATCTCATATAAAAATGTATCTCGTATTAAATGTTATTATACATTTATTGTTTATATTAATTAAAAGAGTTAATTCCATATAAATACAAAACCTTTAAGTCCAGTCTCAATTTAATTACAACTTTCAATATTTTTGTAAAAAATCACAACCTTTTACAATGTTTCAATTTAATACACGTTTTTTAAGTCTAATCGGCCATTGATGACATGTCATGCCTGAGCTTGTGTATTTGGCCATGTTGCATTCCATGTTGGAAGCAAGATAGGAAAAAATGTCCACCTCATAATATATTTTTTTAAATAAAAAATGTTGAAACTAAAAATAACATTAAAAATAATTTAAAAATCCAAATAAAATAAAATCTGAAGTAAAAATACAATTGGCTCATCTTCTCCAATTTGTTCCTGGTTGCAAATATTATGTTTCCGTCGTCCCGCCGCGGCACCAACTCGTGTACCACCACAGTCCCATCCCTGCTCATGTAATCCCCAACCACACCGAACCCTCCACCCTCCTCCAATGAATAATCTTTTCGCTCACGAAAAGAAACCCTCAATCAAGTTGCAGAAGTCTCACCCAAATTTTCACGAATAAATTTCACAATGGCAACAACATAAACCCTCAAGGAACAATACATATTTCACCAAGAAATTGCAGTAATCTCCAATTCCGTTAAAAAAAATTAAAGCCCTCCAACTCAAAACTCAGCAACAAAATCTAAACAAAAGCGAGACAAATTCAGAAATACATGAATATAAAAATTGACGGAAAATCTATTACGTGCACCTATTTGTTGCAAGAAAATTTTAAGATATAGGATGATAAAGCGAGTGAGGTTGTTGAGGAGAAGAAGAGGTTGTTCCATGCAACGGAGCGGTGCCGAAAGGATTTTTTATTTTTATCTTTAAGAAATATTTTTTAGGACAAGGATTAATTGTTTAGATTTTTTCTCTTATGATTTTTATTTTATTTCATTAGATTTTTATATATTTTTCATTTTTCATTTTTAAATATATATTATTATGACGTGGATAAGTATGAATATGTGGTATTCATTATGACATCCTACCTGGCATAAACACACCAACTCCGACAAAACACGTTCGACCGAAATTAAAAAAATGTGTATCAAATTGAAACATCATAAAAGGTTGGGACTTTTTACAAAAATATTAAAAGTCGTGATTAAATTGATACTGAGCGTAAAGATCATGTATTTATATGGAATTAACCCTAATTAAAAAGAAAATATTAAGTAACTCCAAGGGTGTAGAAATCGGTAGGCGCCAGACGGACGTTTCTTGGCCGCCTAGAATTTTTTTTTTTTTAATTTTTATTTGAAATTTTCAACATGAAAAATAAAAAATCACAACAATTAACATAAAACCATAGTCATAAATTACAAAATAAGAACTCAAAAGTAGTGTTTTTAATAATAAAAAAAAATCGATCGCCTAGGCGCGATTTGCCTCACAGCCCGCCTAGGCGTGAAAACGCCTAGAAATGTCGATTTTGTAAAAATCGCTGTGGCCGACCGGCGCCTAGCGCCTAGACGCGATTTCTACATCCATGAGTAATTCTAGTGTGCTCATTCTGAGTATGGATTAATTGAACGTATAAGATAACATATTGAAAGAGTAGCTAATCATATAACCTAATTTCTAATTTCTAGGAAGGCCAAAGGAAAAGAAAATGATTGAAAAGAGTTTTGAAGCTTCCATTAAAGCAAAGGTCTAAGCGAAAAAAAAAAGAAGACTTTATTTAGTGTACATGTAGAAATGTAAAGTTAGTATATATTCGAATTTATAATATCAATGTTTAAATTGTCAATAAAGTGTAATACCAAAATATAATGTCAATAAAGTTCACTAAAAAGACTAAACCAAGAAAAATCAATCCATACAAAATTACACCCTTTTTCCTTTCCCAACTTTCAAAAAACCTGGGCTGTTAAGCAACATGCAAACATTCACCTTCTTAAAGCATATATCTTTACCTGATCATCCGTATACACCTCACTTTTTATACCCACACCCCTATATAATTTCCACTTTTTTTTTTTAACAATAGTTTTCAATGATTAATTGCTAGCTAATTCTCTTATTAATTATTTATTGTTATTATATTTATATGTTAATATATCCTGTATTTTGCGTACAGTGCACGTGCAGCTTCTGGTCACGTGCCAAGACCACAAAAGAAGACAAGAAAAAGGTTCTTCAAGAATTGCACCAAGAAAAGGAAGGGTTAGGGGTAGACAGAACTAACTAGGTTAAGGATTTAATTAAAAAAATTGAAATAAAATAAAATATTCTTTGTTTTTTTGTTTGGGATCGTATCATCCCACGACCAAGATTTTCTATCCTAAACATTAATTATTCCTACTTTGTTTTTTAGATCAGCAGATTCGAGTAATATACTATAGTACGTACTCTCTCCTAATCAAAATATAAGATATTTTGACCTTTTGCACGTTTATTAATAAAGAAAAATTATATCAAAATTAGTTTTATTTAATGATAAATTATCTTTAATGACATGATAGAGAGTAAAACAAGAAAGTAAATAAAAAGTATTAAATAAGGACAGTGTAGGGAAATAAAAGTCAAAACATCAAATAAAAAGTAAATAATGTAATAAGTCAAAATATCTTATATTTTGAATATGAGGGAGTATTATTTTATAAGTATGTGTGTTAAAAAGGGGTTGGTCTCCCATGAACACGTTTTATAGTATAAAATTGAATTATTTGACTCATTTTACTCATTTCAATACATTTTTCCGACTCACTAAACGTTGACCCATATCATACCTGGATTAGGTTCACATGCCCATGCATTAAAAATCAATTTCATAGCCTGAAATTTGTTCACCCTAAAATTTGGCGTTAAAAAATATAATATATAAAAGTTTATATGAAATGGTATCTTATGAATGAGGAGCATTTGTGTGAGATGCTCTGATAGTGAGATTGAACGTAATTTGAACATGATATTTTAACATTACGTGCTAAAAAAAATATATAAACAAATTCATTTTACATCTCTTTACAAGTTCGAAGTTTTAAATGAAATAAAATTAATTCTTTCATGGTTACAAAGCCAAAAGGCTTACACTCAGATCCTTGGTTCGATTCCTGCTGAAAGAAAATCCACCTATATTAAATTATCCACTCGATGTGTCTGAGTAAGAAAATTTAACCCACGAGTGAGAGAGTGTGGTAGAAAAAATAATATAAACAAATTAACCCCACACCACTTCATAAGATCAGACTTTTAGATGAGATTAAATTCTTTCACTTTAAAAGCAGTAAATGTTGATTTGTGCTAATTTATATTCGTCTCATGTATAAGACTGTCTCACACGAATTTTTATCTCAACGCATATATCAAAAAGTTAGATAACATGCATGAAATATTTTCATCCTCTCTTTTCATTTAAAATTCAAACTAATAAAGACGTAAAATTAATAAATTTATATTAATTCCCAAAAATAAAACACATAGGACTCATTGCATTGAGATGATACAAGTTCATCAAATAAAAGGTGAAGTCTTGGGTAATTAAATTATTTTTACTGTGCAATAAATTTGCATTTTGTGTCTATTTTTAAATATTATTAATTGATTCATTAATTAAAATATACTATTAATTTATCAATATTACTTTTTTCATTAAAAAAGTATTAGTTATTAGTAATGATTACAAATCAATTGTATAGTAAAATTTTCTGTTACTTTTTATTAAATTCATCTCATAATTAGTCATAACACGTACGACTAGTTTAACGAATGTGTGCACTGAATCTGCTTCTATATTTGGAAATTCATTTTTGAAAATCAACATTTTTTGTCAAGATAAGGTAAAAGGAAGACAGCAGAAAATACAGATCACAGTCAAACATTTCTATTAAAACCATATAAGTGTACGTATATAATAATTATTTATAGTAAGAATTAGTAATTAAAGAATGGAAGAGGGATCCAAAGATGTCGAAAGCTGAAATAGTAATATAAATAAAATGTGCAGGAAGTTTTGGCAGAAACATTTGAAACATCATCTTTGGGGCAGTTTCTTCCCACACATCGCTTTCATCGAATAACTTTTTCCATTTATTAATTTACTCCTTATAATATATAAATATATTTACAATATCTAAACTAAAACATTCGTTTTTGTTCTCATCTCAGTGTTTGTTTCTTCACTTTAAAGTGCCAGATTCTACAGTTTCTTAAAAACGAGGTCTTAAATAATCATGATGATGATTATGTTTCACTCCAATAACAATAATCACATCTATACATGTAAGTATAGTCATAATCATGCCAATAATGACTCTTTCTTTCATCAAAATTCGGAAAATCCCAAGTTAGTTTAATATTTCCATTAAATTATTATCATAGCTAGTAAATAGTTTTGATAAAATCAAGCCCAAATCAGTCTAAGACATAAATTAATTGATGGATATAGATACGTTTCCATTTTTATGATTAATATTCTTCCTATTTTAGTTAATCATAGTAGATTATTGGCTTGATTAAATAATTGTGTTAAAACATGTTAATGTTTATGTGAATTAAAGCATTCTATTTGGATTTAATTTTATATAGCGTATCTTCTGTTGCACTAAATAGTTGGCTGTATGTATTCAGGTGCACCGTGCACTCATAGTGCATTTTAGGACCATGCAATTTATTATACTGAAAGATGCAAACTTGTTTACACTGAACCGTGCAATTATTTATATGGAAAAATAGTTACGCGATTAAGTATAAATAAGTTACATCTTTCAGTAAAACAAGTTGCGTGGTTCTAAAATGAACTATAAGTGCACGATGCACTTGAGACCCACTCTAAATAGTTTTACCATTTCATCGTGCACCTATTTTGGAACTAATACTATACAGTAAAGAAACTAATACTCTCCGACTAATGCCTTTTTCTGAAAGAAGTAATACAGTTAAATATTGTACTGAAAATGCAAACGAATTGCACTGTAAGAGACTTTGCATAACGAAGATCAAAATGCAAAACAATTAATTCATGAAACTTATAGAGAATTTGTGATTTGAGTTAGGAAATAAAAATATGATTTTGGAAATGGGAGTTTTGAAATGTGATAGAGGTACGTATGATACATTAATGCCTGGATGAGGGACAAGTCCCAGAAAACAAAAAAAAACAAGAAATTTTGGCATCAGGCTGCAGCCTGCGCTCTTTCTGTGTTTTCTTCTCAGTTGAACTGAAAAAAGATAAGGCATTCAGCTTTGGCCTCTCTCTCTCCCTCTCTCTCTGTCTCTCTGCTTCTGTCTCTATCGCATTTAATTATCTGACTCAAAACATTCACAACACACACTGTACTGCGCGCATCATATATATCTCTAAATTATTATTATTATTATTATTATTATTTTTTTTCTTTCTTTTCTTTAAAAAAAAAAAAAAGCAAGAAGAAATGAGGAGTATAGTTGAGATCCAATCATCGAAAGCATTTCAATGCTGCATCACTGAAAGTTAAAGATAGAGAAAGAAATGCACCATAAAATTAAATTTTAAAAAAGCTGACGTCATCATAAAAAAAACCCAGCTTTTGCACTAACTCATCGTCGGTGATTAATTAATCAAAATCAAGCAACGTATTTACACACGAACACAATTTCACAAACACTTCCAATTAATTTCAAAATTAAACTAAAAAATAAACATAAAATTAACCGAATTAAAAAAAAAAACAGCATCACCTAATTGACGATTAAATCATGAGATTCAATCCTAAATCGTGTTTTTCAAGCACCAGGCGCGTGTTATTGGTCTCGGTCTCAATGGAAGAAGTATTGTTGTTATTGTATTCGGGGTGCGATCTTTTCTTAGAAGACAAAGGCACGCCAAAAAGTCTAGTCCTACAATTTTCGGTGCTGTTATTGTTATCAATAACCGTCACGCTGCTATTTGCGGTTTTGCTCGGAGACGAAGTCGAAGAGGTTTCGTGATTCAAAGAGCCGCCGAGAAACCCTCTTTTAGGGTTTTGCGGCATTTGTTGGTACCCGATCAGCTGGCTCAGCGGCCTCTGCGTTGCGACGGCGGCGGAGAAAGGCGGTTGGGAGAGAAATTGAGAAGAATTGTAGGAGTTGCTCGGTGCCACCGGCTTCACGTGGTTCTGGACGAAGTAGATTATGTCGTTGTACAGTTTCCTCATGTGAGTCAACTCGGAGATGAGCATAGTGTTGTTTCTCCTGAGTCGCTCGTTGTCTTCCGACAGCGCGGTGTACGACGCCGCGGCGGCGGAGGTTGCGCGAGGGGAGGAGGAGAGCTGAGGCGGTGAGTCGACCCAGTTGTTGAGTTGCTCGTCCGAGTCGGGTGGGGAGATACTGACTCGCCCCCCCGGGTACGGGAAAAAACCGTTGTGGTGGTGGTGGTGGTTGAGCGGCGCCGCTTGCGGCTGGGTGGTTTTTCTCCGATGGATCTCGCAGAGCAGGTGTTTCTCCCCTTTTTTGAAAAATTCATTGGCGAACTCCCACCTATCCGGCACAATTTTTCTGAAACCCTAATTTTCACCAAATAAAATGAAATAAATCATTATTTCATGCATTCGATTAAAATTTGATTCAATCTATGTTTAATCAAAATTGGAAAAAACTTACATAAGTATTGAGCTGGCGGACGAAGCTGGAGAAATTATTGTGCTTGAAATAATTAGGGAGGAGGTCACGTGAGAACTCCGGCGGGCGCCACACGACGAAAGTGGCGTCGTCTTCGCCCCACGACACAATATGGTCGGTGTTAGGATCGTCGACCAACTGATACGTTTTGGTCAAAAACGGCGCCGGGACTGATTTTTGCGAATCCAAAGATAACAAAATGCCCTCGCAGTTATCCAGCATCAACGCCATTACAAAGTGCGAAAATGGTTGATATTTTTGCCTTTGGTGGGTGATGGTAAATATGAGGGTTTTGAGAGGGTTTGCTTGCAGGGTGAATGTATAGAGATTTATTTAGTTTTTTAGGGGTAGATGAAATGTTTTATATTTACGAACAAGACCTCGGGTATGTTGTAGTGTGAGAAAGAGAGAGAGGAATATGTGTCTGTCTGTCTAAAACTGTGAAATAAGGGCCTTTCAAGACAAACCCGTGACAACCCCCACCATTTCATTTTCTATTTTTTCTTTCATATTTATAAATTATACTAGTAACTACTAGTATTGCTTATTTTATAAATAATGACATTTGTGTCAATTAAATGAGATGAAATTGATTTTAGTGTTGAAAAAGTAATGACTTTGGATGTAATATTGATATTTTTGAGAGATATAGATAAAAGATGATAGATTATTTTATTATCATTTATTACAATGTTCGATTGAATTTGTGATAGACCTTTTTAACACATGATCAATTGAATTAGGGACGGTGTGGGAATATTTGGTGTTATTTTGTTTTGTGTGTAGTGAAATTAATAATTAATTGGATGATCCCCGGAGCGCACACACTGGGAGGGAGGGGAGAAATGACGGTGCGGCCCTTGTGTTCCTTTTCATGGTCCTTTTTATGGGAAAAAAACTCTTTTCTTCTTTTTTTTTTTGTTTGGGTTTCATCTTTGAAACACTGATACTGCATTACTGCTGTTTTGGTGGACTATCTGCTTCCACTCTCTATCTAAACTGGATATAGAGTTTTGTATTCTTCTATGGAACAATTTCAGTCGTTTTCTTTTTCTTTTTGGGGGATATATAAATAATTGTTTTATTTGTTGAACGGAAATATATTTAAATTTCATGATTCGTCAATCACTACGGTCATACTGATGCTCAGGCCTATTATTGTGCAATTATTTAATTGAATTAGAGGCACTTGTTTAATTGAGACCCACATTGTGCAAATAGTAGTAGTAATTAGTGTAAGATAGCTTTAGGAATCTACTTTGTAACCCATCACCTCCTAATTTTACTAGATAAAGTAAGAATAGAATGAGAAGCAATTTTCGATCTCCCAAGTTTTAATCATAGAGATTTAAAATTAAATTGAACTATTTCCCGCTCCTATTTTGTCTTACTATAAAACCATTTTTCATAAGTTATGTTTTAATACTAATTTTACGATCGATAAACTATTTATTAGGAAACTATGTAAATAAGAATTAATTTCACACCTCTTTATATGTTTGCATTTTTAAATGAGATAAAATTCTTTCACTATTCAACATGACAAAAACTTGTATTAGACGGTCTCATACATGAGACGTGATATAAACTAATACAAATCAATACTCATTCTTTTCAAAGTGTTAAAGTGTAATGTCCAAATTATGTCCAAACTTGACGATGCTTTTCTATTACATGCAAATGGAGGGAGGGACATGGGGTATTGCATAAAATGAAATGTATCCCCTTTATATCTTGTGTAAAAAAAAAAATTATTATTAATAATTAGAAAAAAAAAACTTAAATGTATCCCTAAATTTCAAATTCTAGATCCACCACTACTAATTAATCATGCTTAATATGTTGTACTTCACGACATATTATATTAGATCATCCATTTTGAAATTTATATTTCATGTGTATTTATTGATGATGATGTATTATTTATTAACATGCCCAAATAAAAAGGTAGGATTGGATTGTAAAATATTGTGACATGCAAACCCAGGGGCAATAAAGTCATTACAGTAAAAACACTGCCTCCTTTCCAAGACAGATTGATCAGTGATATGAATAGTAAATAAATAAAATAAAATAATAGAATAAAGAAAAGGTGGAAGGAAGAGGAAGAAGAAGGAAGGCATTGGAATCACTAGCTACTTCACGTCAAAGAAGTGTGTTTCTTTACAACATTTTGTAGGTTTGTATTTGTTGTTTAATGCCACATTTACGAATCCCCAACACAAATTTCTCTGCTACTGCTTCTTTTGCACGTTGTATAAGGAAAAGCCACATTTCGAATTACGTGATGGGATTTAAAGCCTCTTCTATTTCACTCACTACATTTTCTCCTTCTTCTTCCTTTCTTTCTTTCTTTCTTCTTTTCAGTAATATTCCCAACTTCAATAAAATTATTTATAAAAACATACGCATACTACTTTCCTTCTGTCTTTCTTTTTCTACCTATAAATACACCTATTTACCATTACGGGCATTCCTATATTTTCCCTTTGACCCCCGCTGACGTGGCTAACTCGTTTAATAATTTTTTAATATTCGATTATTTGAAAATGATAAAAAAAAAATAGGCGTACCTCACTTTTGGGCCCCACCGTCTTCGGATTTTCTCTGAATGCATATTAAGGGAGTGAGGTTGAGACTTACGGTGTCGTTATTTGATTTTGCACATACTACACTTTTTTTTTTTTAAATATACATACTTTAATTATAAGATATGAAGTGAAATATCTGTCATTTTCTTTACGTATACTTTTGTGTGTACGTGAAATTCATTGGTGGTGGTGTAATTTGATTTTGCACTTTATAATTAATATGAAGGGAAATATCTATCTTTTTATTTCATAATTTTAATACATATGGATATAGTTTTTTAAAAAAAACGTATGGATATATGTGTCATTTTTAACATGAGTGAAATTCATTGGTGTGATATAATTTTCAGAAAAAAAATCTCCAAAAATCAAACAGCTTTTTTCTTCGTGATAAAAATTTGTATGAATCCAAGTTCATGATAAATTCTATATTTTTAATATTACTATTATGCACAAAATTATTATTATTTAAAAAATAAAAGTAATTTTTAAACAACGATAGTTTTTTATCCAGAATAACGATAATTTTTACAAGATAACAAGATATATATATATATAGATCCGGTTTAGTTCACATGTGTGTTATAATTTCTTTATATATAAATGATAACAAAACAAAATTATAAAACCCTTTTCGTCGATATTAATTTATGCTAACGATGGGTAATTAATGAATTAATTATACTGATATCATTTTAATCAAGAGATGCAGAAATTAATAACTGTGCATGAAAAAGTGAGATTCAAATAAATGGGTAATTATTAGATACAGTATATCCTTTTGTTTTGAGAAGGAGATGGTGGTGTAAAAAGAAAAAGGTTGTCATTGATTAAATTTGGATGGATTAGAGTAAAAGAAGTAGGGACAGTGAAAGTAAAAAAATAAGGATAGGAAAATGATGAGTAATAATATGAGAAAGATACACAAGTGATTATTTAGATGATGGAATTTGATTTTGATACTCATAATAATGCAAAAAAGTTATATCTAGTTTCCCACGCTTATGATTATAATCTGTCTATCTTTTTAAATTTTTGTGGCTGTTCTCCATATTCATCCCATCCTATGTTGCCCAATTTGTGGGACATTAATCCAACTTCCTCTTATGTGTCTTGCCTAAGAAGCCTGTTTTTTCTCATATTAAATTGTTTTTTATACTATTATTATATTCTGTTTTTTTTTTACATATTAAATTATTACTATTATTTATTTGTATATATTACTAGACAAGGGGAGAAGGGAGGGCTCATTATCCGAAGAAAGACATGAAACATTGAAACTTTATTCGAAAACATAGATATTATTTTTAAATTAAAAATATTACTTCTTTATTGTGTACGGAATGCATGATCATGAGAAGGTCACAAACATATTTATTTGGAATAGGTCTCCCGTGTAACTAGTTCAACTTTAAATTGGTTTTATATTTATAGATTTAAAGGATATCATGAGTAATATCTTTTGTAACGTAAGTTATAATTTTTATTAATTATCAATACTAATAATAATATTGTAATATAAGTCACATTCTTTAATATCACGAATAATACTCTTTATGTAGTAATAAGTCAAATCTTTCAATTATATATCACGACTAATACCCTAAATAATATAAGTCATATTATTTAATAATCAGTTTCATGAATTTTTTGGGTGAAACTTGTTCACCCTATACTGAACCATTTGTCCGACGCTAGTTCACTCTGCATAACTCTTTCTTTTATTTAATCACGAGATTTTAATTTCTTGTAATATCTTATAGCTCTTCTTTTGTAGTATAAAAGTTACATACATGCGACTATTTTCTAATAAAATCTGAAACATATTTCATCATTACATATTGTTAGAATAGAATAACGAGTATATATCAAGTTGAAAATAATAATAATGAATATATAAATTACAATATTTTAAAAATATATCATAATTATAAGGACAAAAAAAACATGATTAAATTAATTATTAAAAGATCATAAACTTATGTTAACAATTTAAAACAAATTATAAGCATATGACATCAAAATGTATCTATATTATCATTTTTTGTTTCAGTATGTCTTAAATTATTTTTTGTTTTAAAAAATTATTTAAAAATGGAAATGATATTTTAACAACTCGCTCGAGACTAAAATTCATGGAATGTTTTAATTACGGTAAAAGCCTCATTAAATAATGTATATGCAATTTTATTTATATATATTTTTTAAACAATTTTATATGTATTTATAATATTGTTCTCGAGAACTCGCTCGAGACTAAAATTCACAGAATTTTTTGATTCACTGTACTGTTCTCATGAAAAAATGTACGTGTCATTTTTATTTAATTTTATTTACAAAATTATCGTTCGTAAGTTATTTTAGGCCAAGTAATCATCATTTGAACTCTTGAAGTTAAAACAGTTTGCACAAAACACATCTAAATATTAATAAATTTAACATAAATATTATATAGCGGTCCATTAAGATTAATTAAAAAATTCCACAAATTTTCATTTTGATTGAGCTTGTCAAATAAAATTTTAATATTTAAATTTAAAAAATTAAAACAAAAATAATTTATGTACCTAATCAAAATAAAATTTGATATTTAATTAATTATACGATAAAAATTCACACGAGACGATCTCATATATAAAACAGGGTATAAATTAACACAAATCAACACATACCTTTTTTATAGTGTTAAAACATCACACCCAAATTATGTTTTTTTATCACTGTCACCGTGGGACAGTTTCATTAAGAGTGTGCTTCTAATTATAAACATTTTAATGTACCAACATTATAAGGTGAAAAATGAAGGATGAAAGGCATATTGAAACTTGGGAAGAAGCAACTAGAGTGTCAGCTTCAAGTCCCAATATCAAAATTCCAAATAGTAAATGCTCTCTTAAATTATGGAGTGGATTTAATGTGCATTTAGGTACATCGTGCATTTATAATGCATTTTAAAATTATGGAACTTGTGTTATATTGAAAGATGTTATTTGTTTATATTGAATTGTACATCATATTAATAATTGTATGGTTCAATGTAAATAAATTTTACTTTTTAATATAATAAATTACACAGTTCTAAATTGCACTATAATTGTACGGTGCACGTGGTTGCATACAAAAGTTATGCCAAAATTCTCAGATGAGATGAGACTATGAATAAAATTATATTCTCTCTCTCTCAATAAGTATATTTTCTCTATCTCTCTCTCTCAATACGTATATTTTCTCTATCTCTCTCTTATACATTTGCAGCTTAGACGCAGCGGCTGACATGGATATTGGCCCCTCCAATTTTTCAGTATTTTTTCTTTTATTAATTCATTTCCTTTTTGCTCTGTTTATGCCATTCTCGTGATATTGGGTTCTTTTGCTTATTTATTCCTACGGCTCTATCTTCATTCATGCTACATGTGCCCACATGACATAAATTTATTTATTATATGCATACATATAATAGGGGAATATCTCACATGTTGCATCGATCTAGAGGCACTTCATATATCCTATAATAATTCAAACATCTAATTTAAATGCCTCTCTCAAATCATGTTGCCAATATTGTCTCTTGGACTCACTTTTTGTCCCAATGCACCAAAACTCTACAATTATTCGATTCCATTTTGACATATTTATAGCCAGAAACTCCTAAGTACTAGGTATATTCATGTGTAATAGCTCTGATTCTATTTCATGTTCACTAGGGATGATAATGGGTCGGGCAGGCGGTATCTAACTACCCCAAGCCCGCCACAGATATACCTCAAAATGCCCAAATTACTCCATGGCCCACTGTGGGTCAGAGTTTTAAGACCCAAGCCCGGCCTGCGTGGGGTAGGTCCCCCCCCATTTTTTTTTGACCAATCTCAAGTTTTTTTAAAATAAAGCTGAAATTCAATTTTTATCTATAAAAATATTATCACATTTAATACAATACAATGACATAATTCAAGCAAAAATGGATATAAATTAAATTACCAAATTCACCATAATTTAACGAGAGGTCCACAAATTAGAAATCCACAATGTAATCAGAAATTACAAATCCACCAAATCATCAAATTCACCCCACTTTCATGTCCAAAATTAACAAAAAAGACTTTCACGAGCCAAAAGAAAACCATGTGATAACTGGTGAAATTGGAAATTAGGGTTAGGATGAAAGAAAAGAAAACCGTGTGATAAGTGGTGAAATATTATATATATTTTTATTATTATTACTATTATATTATACATATAAATATTTATTTATATAAAGAGTGTGGGGGGCGGGTCGGGCCGAGTAATTACAATATTGGTACCCAAGTCCGGGGTCTGCCCATACGCTGGGCGGCTTGACCTCGACCCATTTTCGTATCGGGTCGGCCCGACCAGCCCAACCGGTGGGCAGGCGGATCGACTTTGGGGCGGGGAGTTTTGCCATCCCTAAATTGTTCATTCATTTTAAAGGACAAAGACCTATTAAACAAAATGAGGAGTATTAATAATTCATCTAAATAAAAATATTAATTTTTATATAGAACAGTTACTAAAAAATAATAATTAATTGGCTAAAGAAAATTTGTAGCTAGGTAATAATCACAATTTTACAGGCATCCAAGATATATTTTTAGGTAATTTGTTCTTAGAGCGTCTCCAATGCAATGACAAATCACCACTCAAACTATACTTTTTCCTCATAAACCATTCCAATGGCAACTCAAATTGTCATTTGTGAACAATGTAGAGGCAAATTTGTCACACACTGTTCACAAATTGATTTATTTTAAGTAATGAATTATGTGTTATTATTTTTACTAATTTTTACATTAATTCTATATTATATATTATTTTATATTTTAAATGTAATTATTATTATTTCTATTAATTTTTTAATTAGTTCAATATCATGTGTATTATTATGTAGTTTTAAAATTTATAATTTTAGATCGTATTATTAATACGAGCTCAAATTGTTAAATTGAAAAATAGTAAAACAAAAATAAATAATTTAAATTACAAAGTACAATGATAAATAAAATTTCATAATATAATAAATTTACGAAAACTTAAATTATAATTTAATTGTAAACAAATGTTAGATAAAATAAAACATTAAATTGATAATATTAAGAATATTCTTATTTGAGTTTAATGGTTGGAGATGATTTTACTGTTGGGCGCAAATTAGCTAGGTGGCAAGTGTGTGTTTTGAATTGTAATTTGAGTAGTAACTATTTGAGATACTCTTATATAATTTGTTTGTCTATGTAATAAATATAATCTAGATACTTGGAAATTGGTGTTTTTACCCAAATTTCATAAGAAAATAGGATTTCTACCTACCCACTTCATAAAAAAATGAGTTTTCTACCTAATTTTGACATAAAAAAACTCAATTACCCTTAAGTTAAATATATCAATCTTTCTCTTTTATTATTCTTTTGTCTCATACACCACTTATGATACATATTTATTCTATCTCTTTCCAAAATTATAGTAAGTAACTTTAGTAATTTATTTTTTCTTCTTAACTTCATTTCTTAATCATGTATTTCAATAATTTTCATGCATGAAGATATAAAAAAATGTTTGTCTCGCTGGATATAATTTTATCTCGCTAGATATAATTCTTCCCATCGAGACAATATGCAAAGTTTGAATAATATCTCGATAGATATAAAACGTATCTCGCTGGGTATAATTCTCCCAATCGAGACAATATTCATCCCATCGAGATAATATGCAAAGTTTGAATAATATCTCGATAAATATAAAACTTATCTCGCTGGGTATAATTCTCCCCATCGAGAAGATATTCATCCCATCGAGATAATATGCAAAGTTTGAATAATATCTCGATAGATATAAAAATTATCTCGCTGGGTATAATTCTCCCCATCGAGATAGTGTTCATAGTATGAATACTGTCTCGATGGAGAGAATTATACCCAGCGAGACAAATTTTATATCTATCGAGATAGTATTCAAACTTAGAATATTGTCTCGATAGGGAGAATTATATCCAGCGAGATAAAATTATATCCAGCGAGACAAACATTTTTTGAAAAAGATTAATATATTTAACTTAAGGGTAATTGAGTATTTTTATGTCAAAATTGGGTAGAAAAACTCATTTTTTTTTATAAAGTGGGTAAAATCCTATTTTCTTATGAAAAAAATGGTATGAATCTCACCGCCCTACTTAATACCTACCTATATATCCTCGTAGATCCATACTATTATTGTGAGTACAATGGGTACCAAAATAAATGGATTTTGCAGGCAAATAATTTTGAAAAATTTATAGGCAAGTTGAAGATCATCGTCGATATTTAAAGACATAACTATTTTTTTCCAAAAATTCCGCGGTCGATTCTTTATATTATGTAGTGAATACTATTACTTTTCAATATACAAATATTTTTTTTTGTAAAAATGCAAAAAAAAAAAAAAAAAATAGATTAATTGTTTGAAAATTTGTGATTAAAATTAGATCAAAATTGTACTAGCCCTTAATTGGTGCACCAATACATCTCATATGAGCTAGTGAGTCTCATGTGCACTAGGGGTATTTGCATTTCATAGTGTATTTTTAAACATACAATTTATTTTAATCAAACGCCAGATTCGGAAAAACAAGTTGCCGCATTTTAGTTTGAACAATTAAGTTGTGTGTTTAAGTGCAACAAGTTGTGTGTTTATAAATACTCTATGGAGTTATGGTGCATTTGATGCATACAAGACCTAACCATCTCATGAGGGGAGTCTCATACGCACTACTCAGCCGTATGTGACACTCCATAGCATAATATTTTTAAAAGCATACAATTTATTACAATGAAACATACAACATTTTTCATTGAAACGCGTGCATTTTGTGTTTGGGAAAGAAATAACATAATGAGATACGTACTCTGATACAATCAAAATTAAACAAATGATTGTAGAAGTTATAAATTTTGATTCCTCTCATCTAATGCTTGTAATTTTTATTTTAAAAGGTAATCAATTGCAATAATTTCTTCTATCATCGAAAGATGGCAATATCATTTCATCTTCATTGAGACCGGAACCAGAACACCACAAGAGGGTGACCACCAAATCGCAACTCTAAATCGCAATCAAGACAAGAACCGAATCGCAACCCCACAAGAGAGGGACCACCACAAGAAGGAATAAGTATTCTCTCTCCGTGTCTCGAACCCGGGACCTTGGGGTCTCAAGTAATGAAACTCTAACCGCTTTAGCTATCCACACTTGGCCTAATGTTTGTAATTTTACACGAGAGTTTTGTCTAAAATTATTTGACTTGAAAATATAGTTAGTAAATATATCTAAGGATAAATGAGGTTCAAGTTTGAAGGATAGACAAAAGGAAAATCATGAGTGATGTGCTTGTAGGGAAATTTAAAATGAAAATTGGAAATTAAATGAAATAAAAATGACGTTATTTCTCATCATGGAATAGGAAGGGAGGGTGGAGGAAGATGTTTCGAAAAGCTTCTTAAAGATCCTAAGGAGCCCACCACCAATCCCACTATTTATATCTATACATACACATACACATTCATTTTGTATGTATGTACGATAGCACACCAAGATTCTAATAATTTTTAATTTTTTAAAAGGAGATGTAATATTATTTAATCGATCTAAAATACCATTGTAATAGTGGAATTTGGAAATGAAGCACAACATCTCTCTCACGTGACCACCGCTGATACTTGTACAAAGTTACAAAATAGGAGTTATAATACTAGTAATGATGGATATATAATGGGATTTATGAGAATTTCTAGGAGAGACATCTTAGAAACACCAACCACTTCTTCTCTCTCACACACAACTCTGCATGTGTGTTTGTTTGTGTGTAAGAATAAATTAATTAAGGCACACTTAATTTCCGTGCCTAACTAAACGACTAGTGCTAAAATACGATCCACACCCACAATCTAAACCTTCTCTCCTTGCTTCTTGTGCAAACCCACAACCCCCAACGCCATTCATCGCCATATCATTTTACATTAAAAATACCTACAAAAATAATTTTATAGACAAACAAAATACACATTTATAATTTTTTAAGAGGCAAATTATCTACACAAATAATTTTTTAAATAATTTATATTTTTAGGTAGCAATTATATTTGTAGTTTAAAAATAACCTATATAATTAGAAAATTTTATAGGCAAATCGTGGTAAGCTTTTACTATTTGAGGACAAAATTATTTTCGTTGAAAATTTCGTAAGCATATTGAAAAAATATTAAAAAATTTCGTAGGTAATGCACTATTTTTTTGTAGTGAAAGATCAAATGTTGTCTTAAAATGTGTAAGTTTTAAATTAATAGTTTCTATCTTTCGAGTTCCACATTATCGGTTTTTCATCTTTTAGGTCTTGAATATATAGTAAAAAATCTTTTTACTCTCTAAAGTGATAATTTTAGGGGAACTTATTCCAAAAATACAATCTATAGTGTACTTGCTTGCTCTAAGATACGAGACCTTTGAGTCTTACTCTTAGGTACAAAAAAATGGATCAAAATGTGTTATTTGCTCTTATGTAAGCAAATATGTGCAAAAATGGTTGTCATGCTACTTTTTTTAAAATCTAACATTTTTTTGGTTGTTCATCGACATTAAAGATTGACAAAAAGTCTCAATTGTGTTTTTTTTTTTTTTTTTTTTTTCAACTCAAATAAACTGTATATACATAGTAAATTTTCACATACGTTGTAATTTTGCACATTCATAATTTAAAAGATGAAAATTTTGAATTTTTTGTAAAATGTGATGATTTGAGAGGAGAGATAAAATGAATTGGGAGGAGAGAGGAACTTCTACTTCTACATAGTAATGAATAAAATAAATGACAAAGAAAATTAAGAATTGTTTTGATATAAATTGTAGTGGAGAGTTATTAAAAAAAATGTTTGTGCCTTAGGGTAATAGTTGTGTTCATATTGTATTTTAGCACAATTTTATCATAATTTAACTACCTTCTAGGCCTGATTTAATTAAACTCCTTTGAATCTTATAGAAATGAAATTCTACCTTCCACAAAGGATTCGTATGTCTTGCAAGTTGCGTGTTTTGTTCTAGATCGATGGATTATTAATGGAGTATCACGAGGGGTGTATTGTCTCAATTTTAGGGAATGCATGGCGCACGAGGATGAGACCAGCTGATATAAATACACACGCTCACCCGCGCACCCATCTACTATATAAAAACAACAAATTAGTAACACTACTTATTAATTAATGAAATAAATTAATGTCGACAGAAATTTCAATTTTTTTAAAAAAGGGTTAATTTCATTTGATGAAAGAAACTGTTGATGGTCCTTTGTCAACCCTTTAGGATACGAAATTTCCAGAAATTGCGTACTTTTGGGTATCAAAAGCAAACAAAGAAATATATTGAAAAAATGTGTTAGTCCGTTAGACATGAGAGTGGAATAAATTAGAATAATAAAGAGAGTGTCCATGCAAAAGTTCCTTTAACAAAAACACCAAAAAAGCAAGAAAATTGAATATAGCTATGTATAGGTCCAAAAGGAGTTTTCCATGCCGAATGTTAAAGGTATATTAGACTCTATTTTTTTTAAAAATCTAATCAATTAAAGAAAGCCAATTTTAACACTCTTTAGATATGCATTAAAAGGAGAGAAGAACAAGAGTAGTCTTTCACTATCTTTTAAATCTTGCTTCTTTTCTTCCCTTTTTCTTCCCCCTCCTTTCCCTTTCCGTCTTTAGAGTACACAATTTGTTATAAACTATTGAGTTTATTTCAGCATATTAACCAATCACGTACGTAATTCAATTATTTACTTACTTTTTGCTCTAATTTTCTTAGAAAATCGAAACCTTATCGAGAGAAATTCCGCATCTAAAAGCTCGAGTCAGAGAGAGGGCCGAATAATCTATTTATTTAATTTCCTCAACACTTACAATTGTCGTGTAATAATTGAACTTACCAATATTTATAATAGTAATAGTAATACTAGATAAATAATAGTTCGTGTAAATTTTCACTTGAACTCATTCCAAAGGTTCCGGCTCTATATTTAAATAGAGGGACTATGAAATATTACATATGCAATATTAACATATTAAAGAATATACCATAAAATTCACGAGTTCTTTACGGTAAACCGGGTTAGTAGGTCTTCCTAAAAGTGTGTCTAAATGAAGAAAAATATGTTACCACATCAACAAAAATTTCTATGAGTGGATCTTATATGCATACATATATGCATCATGTGTGCACTTTTAGTGTATTTTTAGAACCATGAACTTGCCATATTGAAATATGTAACTTGTGCAATAATCAATCATGCAATTATTTTTTATATTAATAGTTACACCACTACTACACATTTGAGTTTTTGCACAAAATTACCTTTTGACTTTTTTTCTTTTTTTTTTAAAGCATAAATCCAAGCTATAGCTTAAGAGAGGTTCTAAAAAAAAGAATAGATAAAGGGTTTTCAACCGCTGTCCAAGTTTAACATTTCTAGACAAAGCAAGTTGACAAATCATGCAAAGGGGTTAGGACACGTTTTGGAATCTGTCCATAGTATGGATTTGGACAAATGTTCCAAAACCGGCTGTCCTGTTGTTCTAAATTTTATTATGCCAATCACAACCAGAGTAATTCAATTTTTTCCAAATTAAATCCGGCTTAGCTGCTGCTCATTCCTCTACCTAATCAACTCCGTCGCTCGTCCTCTCCACCCGCCGTCAGTCCACTTCCCCCCATTCCCCAAATCGCGAACCATGTCCTAACCTCTCCTCCTCCTTCCCCTCGAATCGAACCACTGCCGCTTTCCCTTCCCGCCGTCTTTTCTCATTCTCCCAAGGCATCGCAAGAGCCCTAATTTATTTCATAACTTGGTGTTTGATAGTATTAACGAGAAGTTGAGGTTGAGGTTGGTGTTTGATACAAACTACTAGCATAAGAGATATATTAACGATAAAGCATATATATAACTTGGTGTTTGATAGCATAACTTTTTCGATGATGACGATAGCATAACTTTCACGGTGTACTTGTAATTAATTCAAATAATATGCTTGATAAATGAACAATTAATTGTAAATGAACAATTGATGCACCTCAAGGTGTTTGATAATATGCTTGTGTGAGGATTTAAGCATAAATTAGATTAATACATTAGATATATTTTTGTTATATTAATTTGATGATTTGGTGAATGGATAGTAGTGTGTTGCTTTTAGATGATTAATGATGGTACATTAGGTTATATACATTGTTTTGAGATGCAACAAATCTCTTAGATACATATGCAATATACAAACCTTAGGTACTACCACATTCTATATGCAAGTTTTATACATTAGGAATGTAATACTTTTTTTAGGTTTAATACTTTTAGGTTTAATACATTAGATACATGCATTATCTTGAGAAACACTTCATGTTGTCTTTTCTATAGGCATCTCTCTAGTTCTATATGGATCGAAAGTGGGTTCGAGCGGATCGATTATCGATGAGTATAGTAATGGGGGTGAAAGAATTTGTAATCATGCATTGACACCTTTGCCGGCCCTCGCACATTCCATGTCCGTGTTGGAAATGTATGAATGGAAAAAAATCGTTAGGGTCGAGAAAGTCTATTTGACCTTGATGATTCACTTTATTGATAAAACATATACCGCTTTTGGACATATCATGGTGAGATAGGAGATGGATGTAGCTCAAGCAACCTAGAAACCGACTTTAGATTTGAAGATACGATGGATGCGGATATTTTTGATGATGTACCGATGCTGATACATCAAGTGATGACGATGATCCGCGAGATCACCCTTATATGTCGGAGAAGTTATGATTCTGCCGATTACCACTTTATTGGTTCGTGTAAGAAAGGCAACAAACCGCCACCGTGTTGATATTGTTCAACCTAAAAAGTTAACTCGCCGTTTGTCCTGATGAAAGCTTCACAAGTATCTTTGAAACAAGATTAGGGTCTATTGCACGATGGAAATGTCTTGCCCTAAGAGAGCATATGATGCTAAACAAATGCTCAAGTCCATCGTTAACACATCGGTAAAAATTCATGCTTGTCCCGTGATTGTATCTTTATTTGAAAGGAGTATCTGGGGACTTTTTAATGTCCCAAATTGTGGACTAAAGCGATATAAGAAAATAAATCTCCCATGAGGCGATGTGGTACTTTCCAATAATACCAAGATTCGGAGAATGTATAGCGGTAACAGGATGCTAGAAATTTAATTTGGCATCATGATGATAGATCAAAAGATGGAATCTTTAACGCCCTATTTGATTCACCCTAGTGGAAGACATTCGGCGTCATCCATAATTTGGCACCGAGTCACGACACTTTGCGTCTTGACTCTCAACCGATTTTAATGAACTGCTCGATATCCAAAGTACCAACCACGAACATAGCGATTACATTGGTTTATAATCTTTCACACGAAGTTGTGCATGAGCGCACTTACATGATGTTGTCTATGTTGATATCGGGGACCCAAAAACCCGGTAACGACATGCTGATGTATATCCGCTCCTTTGATAGGACTTGAAGCTTCATGTGGGATGAGGGGGTGTCGATGTGTATGATGCTTGTAGAAAGAAGAATTTCAAGTTGAAGGCCATGTTTGTTTGGAACTATCAACGACTTTCCCCACTTCACGGAATCTATCTGATATAGTGTGAAAAGGGGCCGACATGTCCTTGTTGTACCAAGAAGACACATCACATCTGTTTGAGACATTGTAGGAAGACCGCTTATACGGGACATAAAGAGGTGGTTGGACCCAACCCATAAGATGTGAACGATGGTCGATGATTCATGGCACAATTGAGACGGTGAAGCACCACGATATTGTCGGGAGTTCTGATGTATTGAATGAGATGAAGAATATCGACACACAAGATGGAAAGATCTTTCGCAAAGAGTTGTCCCCACTACGTTGGCAGTTAAGGAATCAATTTTCTTTCAATCGCCCTATTGAAAAGAAGTTGTATGTTAGACCTTTCATCGATCTAACGACGCGGAGAAGAACATTTCCGACTTGCTCAACACTCTCCTAGTCGATAAGAAGTCCAAGGATGGTTACAATGCAAGAATGGATATATGATTGATATGAATAAGAAGCGTAATCAAAACCTACGCCATAGAGAAAGCGGTCAACCGTTTCTACCTCCTCGCTACACAATAACCCTTGTCCAAGAATGAGAAAAGAGTTACTTCAACAAGAAAGGATGTAAAAAGTACTGTATGGTTATTCCTCCAACATACGAGAGACTTGTATCGTATGATGGCGTGATCGATGAATAAAATCGCATTTACTATCATGTCATCATGGAGACTTTCTTGCCCGTCGCACACGCTCTATCTTGCCCGAAAATGCGCGCATAACCACAACAAAGTTATGTTGGTTCTTCAAGGCAATGAGTAGCAAGGTCATAGATCCTAGAAAATTGCTTGGTTTTTCGAGGAGGCAGACAAGGACTCTTCCGTGAGATTGAGATGTATTTCCATCCATCATTTTTTTTGATATAATGGTTCACCCAACAGTTCATTTTGGTACACGGGAGAAGGATGTGTGGTCCCCTGCATTGCCAGAGCGATGGATGTATGGTGTAGAGAGATATATGAAAGTGCTCAAAAAGATATGTGATGAATATGTCCTGCCGGACGACATTGCGTAACCGCTATTTAGAAGAAGGTTAGCCGAAAGTCCGGGTCGAAATTTATTCCGACGTCGATGCACCGACTTCAGCTTTACCAGTACACCAATAGGATGGATGGTGAAGGTATTACGGTGGTCAACCCAAGTAAGTGTTAGCATGGAGGAACTAACATTTTATGCACTTTGTGCTTCCTAACAAACAGTCGGCCGATGCTTCCTTTTATTGACCGGCACATGCGATCACTGGCGAGAGAAATCCACCGTAGATAGATCATGGATTGAAGTTGAGCACAATCGCACGCTTTGTTGACCGGTTCAATGGTTATGTAGCAAATATGTTGTCACGGGAAGCATAATCGCGAATGAAAGAGTTAAGTGGTTATCCGTAATGCCCTCGGGACAGACACGTATAAATACGCTGGCGTTATCTTGAAGAATCTGATACACATTTTATACCAGAGATCATGATGCCACAAGTACTATGCAGTAGTGGAGTGTCCATTAATGCGAATCGGTGGATCAATCAAATACTACTTACTTTCGGGATGATTGTCAACATTTGGGAACTCGACTATGTTGTTCCTGCCACAACCAATCTTCGAGTGTAGTTGGGTGAGGATCCTTTAACTAGGTCCAAGTTGAAAGTTCGGGTTCAGACGTTGATTTGAAGAATGCGGATACCGAGATGACCTTACATAATGGTACCAAGCTCAACAAGTTTTTCTATGCCCCTACCCAAATAATAAGAAATGGTCCATTGTGGTTCTCGGCTGAAACAAATTTAACAATAGTTTCCATTAGCGACCATGTCGATGAAGATGTTGACATAATTGATGATCCTTTTCAAAACTTCACTCATTCAACCATCTTTCGATGATCCCGCAAATCCACGCCCATACCGTAGAATAATTAGAGATGATGATGAATATGGCAATCCTGATCTTGTTAACATTTATGGTCATGAACGAGAAAGGTCAACTAAAAAACTAAAAAGAAAAACAAATGCTAAAAAGAAATGTAAGACTTTATCAATGTTGCTTTTTCGCTATATTAAATGTTGTTTTTTGATTTATTAAATAAAGTGAATTGTTAATCAACGGTGTTCCGAGGCAACGAGATAACGAGATATTGAAGACATAATCCGGGGGCTTTCTCTAAATCTAACATTCCTCTCAATGTAAGTCAATTTATCGATTTATTTAAATTATTATTAATTGAATAAAAATTCATACTATATTGATTGATTAAATTTGTTTGCGCTTTAAATGAACGTGAGCTCAATTTACTCTAACAAAAGACGGAGAAATGGAAAAAAATTGGATCGCTATGTGGGTAAATTTTACAATCAATTTATATTCATACGATATTAACCTAACGTTGTTTGAAATTTTGGTAGCATGTAATTCTTTTATATATTTGTGATGATATATATTTCATGTTTTTGGTGTATTGGACGTATATATGTTTATGATTGTATGTTTATTTATTTCATGATGTGTATGTTTATTAATCAATTTGATGTTTTGGTATATATATGTGGTATAAGTTTTGGTTTATTTTTATTATAGGATTTTTGGTTTATAGTTTATGTATTGGACGATATATAAGTTTTGGTTTATAGTTTATTATAGGAATTTTAAAATATAAATTAATAATTTAAAAAATATATATATATTGAACATTGCTTTAAAAATTTCTATATAATTTAAAAAATTGATTTAAGAATAAAGGATGCTTGTCGAGCGGTTTGGATGTTATCAACCGATTATAAACGCTATTTTTCTTATAAAACCGGCCTGTTTCAAATGCCAGATAGGTTCAAGCTGGATATTGGTTTAGCTTAACCTCAAGTCCCGCCATTTCAAAATTATTCAAGCCCAAATATTTTAATATTCCAATAAAACAAGACATATTTTAATATAACAAACAGATAATTATAAACGCAAGACAAAATAAGTCTGTGATCTTAACGAATAATATAAGACTTAACCCATTTCTATATCCTTACAAACACAATGTTATTTCCACTCAAAAATTAGTACAATTTCCACCATGTACGCATTCCTAACATTTTAATTGGTCCTACTAATTTGATGAATAAAAGGCCAAGGCGTCTGCCCATATGGGTCTAGATTGAACGACCACAAGAATTTTAACGTATGTCCTAAAAGTTGATTAATCAAAAAAGTGGGAACTGGGGTTTACGTCTTAAGAAAAAGACAAGATGGAATGCCATGGTGGGTGTTTGCAAGAAATTAAAATGTGATATTACAAGATGGAGGTATAATAGGGGGAACATAAAGGCTGTTGGATCACATGCACAACACCTTTTCTTTTCTCTCCTTCTGTTTCTCTTCTTTTGATACTGTGGCCTATAATAAACCTTATGAAAGAAGAGTGCAAATTTTTATTTTAAATCAAGAAAAAGAAAAGAAAAAAAGTTGTAATTACAAAAAAAATTGACCCCCACACATTTTCCCACAAGGCTGCTTCTTCCAACTTAAATTCAATTTTTCCCCCAATCCAAGGGATTCCCTATTCCAGAAATTTTGAAATATTTTATCTGATTAGCTTTTCGTTTACACTGACGCAACAATCCAATTGCATTTTTTAAAGCATGCAAGTTTATTCAAATGAAACATGTAATTGCTCATGTTTCAACATAAACAATACATATTTTAGCAAAATAAATTGCTCATGGAATATATATAACAACAATTTGGATTGAATCCATTACCCACGTAAACATGAAGACCTTATCTTTTATATATCAAATAATGACTAAGTTTTGTAGATTTGCGATATCACAAGATAAGACATTTTTAAAACATGCAATTTTTTTATATTGAAAGATTCAACTTATTTACGTTGGAACTGCAAGAACTATTAATATGGAAAATAAGTTGCTGTCTTAACAGAAACAAATCAGCATTTTTCAAGATAATAATTTTTTTATTTTAAAAATCTACGACAATTCACAAAGACCTCATGAATAAGATGTTTAGAATGAATTTTTCAAATAAATATTTGATAGAGTGAGATTTTAACATAGGGTCCCTCCATGATCAACTTCACCATCATTTCATGCAGTATTGAAGACCCACCTCTCACGTCCTATTTTTAGTTGCAAAGCATACTTAAAAGTAGCATTATTATTTACCTTCTGATCATGATCACTATCTAGCTACCAATAATTCAAAGTTTTAAGATCTAATTCATCTCTATTTTTTTTTTTTTTTTTTTTTGATTACTGTAATGAATATCTCATCATATGTTTTAGAATTTTGGAGAGCCGTTGATTTGAGGGTGTGAAGATTGATATGTTGATTTCCGGGGAAAAAGGCACTATTATCGCTATATCATTTGCACTACCCATTGGGTTTTACTTTAACAAATTGCCCGACCTTATTACTCTTCTCTTTTTTTATAATTCTATTTTTTTTTGAAGCAATAATTCTATTTTATATTATTGTGTACCAACTTAACGATTATTATCTCTATCATATTCATTGTACACCACTATTACTATTACTTGTGAGATCAATACTTAATTTATTAATTATAAATGATCAAATCCAAACACAAAAAAATAAATTATTTTATTTGTTTGAAGAAAATGCTAAATCGGGAAAAATAGAAATGCTGTTGTCTTTCTCCTAGGCGGCAAAAATCATGGCTTTAATCCTTCAAATCACCGACAGAAAGTAGAGGTGATTAGTACGTAACTCATGCATTGTTTATTTCTTTTTTATTTTTGAACTGACGTTTTTTCACTTAAAGTCGTGTATATTGTAGATTTCAAAGAATTTTTATTTCATCTAAAAAGTCTCAACTATATGAGAGGATCGGCATTATCCATTCATTTAATTTCTTTTCAACTCCCCCACCCGTTAAATCAATCATTGTCTCTCTTCTGGAGATACCAATCAAGTGGATAATTTAAATGGTAAAGTTGTCTTTTCAAGAGAATTGAACACCTAATCTCAGGTTGAGTCTTAAAAACTGATACCATAAAAATTATCGCTCTTAACTAAAAATTAACTTGTAAACAAATGTGCTAATTAATTCATTTATTTCATTTTTTTTAACAATTTCAATAAAACATATAACGAGATACATATATAATACTATTACTTTAAAATAAAAAAAGATCGACAACGTAACCTCTTGACAGAAAAAAAAAGGAAAGGAAAAATTCCGACAAAGACAATTTGTTAACTATAGATATGTACACTTAGATTTGTATTTCGTTTTAATTGTTAAAAATACTTCACAACAAACTTTGATATTGCAAAGTCTTGTGGGTGGACATCTCTCATAGGTCGCATTTCATGATATGTATGTGGAACTCCAAAATCTATCCAATTGATAAATGCATTCAGTTCCACCCTAGATTTAATTATAATCAATAATCTGAATATTTAATCATATCATCTCATGCAATTAAAACGATTTCATGAGAGACCATTTATTTATATATATATATATATATATATATATATAATATGTCAATATAGTATATCTCGTGTTTGGTTATGCAAGCCTGATTGACTACATACCGTCTCATGATCATGAACGTTTTAGAGTAGTACTCGAGTTTGATGGACTTTTTAAAAATTATAATCTAAGTACTGGTATAAATAACTTTTCCATTCATTGTATCAGCTGGTATCACAAGAAATATTATATCTCCTAACTTAGTGGTACCCCAAACTTAATCATTCCTTACGAACTGATACAATAAATAAAGTGGTCTTTATATTTTCGATTCTATTACTTCTTCATAATTGTGCGCAACTTAATTCCTAATGTTTTGTTTTTTCATAAAAAAAATTTAAAAATTTTAAGTGTTTTATAATTAATCTTTTTTAATTGAATCGATTTATGAAATATAACAATATACCCGATTTTGTGTTTACAACTTAGGTCTTCAGTTAATTTCAATAAAACAATACATATAAAATGCATACATGGTTTGTGTATGTGTATAAAAAATATAAGCATTAATGAGATAATAAAAGCAGCATATGGTCCTCGAATGATAAAGTGGGAAGTTAGTTGGTAATGAAGGGTAGCATCAACAAATACATGAAATTCTAGAATATAATGTTACTTTTAAAAAACTTATTATCTCCCTTCAATTTATTCTCGTGTATTCATTATTACGCATCTAAGATGCAATTCATGGAAATAATGAGTTACCCATTCGCTCCAATCTTAACTCCGCGACTATTTTTCTTTTAATTTTAAGCATAATATCATTTTAACCTGTAACTCGACGATTCCATTTTTTAGTCTTGTAATTTTTACTTTTTCAATTTTAGTCTGACAATTTCAGTCTTTTGGTCGGAAATATACCCGCCAAATTTCATTCGACGACACTTCAAAATTCGATCATGTTTTTTGTTACACGACAAATTCACCTGTAAGGGTCAAGAATTACAAAAAATAACACTTTGAAGTGTCACGTGAAGTGCACATATACTATTGGATTTGTGATTCCGCTTAAATTTAAAATTTCGACAAAAAAATAGATAGTGATCGATCAAATTGATATATCTGTAACTATTAAAATTTAAAAAATAAAAGTTACAGACTAAAAATGGAATCGCTCAAACTTACAGACTAAAATGATATTATATCCGACTTTAACTACATATTTTCTTAAATGAAAAATACACACTTTATCACATAAAATACTAATAAACAATCATTTTGTTCAGGGAAATTAAATAAATGAATTAATTGCACCTCTACTACATACATTGATTTTTAGATAAGACTAAATTCTTTTCATTAAATGTAGCCTGCGACCAAATTTAAATCCCAGGTTGGAATTCCCCGTGAAAAAACATTTCATCCATTTAAAATTATCCACTGCTTGAGTTTCCTTTTACAGTAGAGACAATGATTGGCCCGGGGAGAGGGGAGTGTTGAGGAAATTAAATATCTGAATTAATTCTACACCTCTCTACAAGTTCGGACTTTTTAGATGATGAAATTCTTTTCACCTTTTTACCCCAAAATTATCACTACATAAAATACTAATAAACAACTCTTTTTTTACCCCCATCATTTTTATTACATATTAAAATATATAAATAAATAACTTTT